>VZQC01004910.1:104826-121189 GCA_009823505.1 Rhizomys pruinosus | reverse complement strand
CCAGAATTGACTAGAGACCAAGACAACAGCTCCAGAGAAAGTAGACTGTTTTGCTTCTCATCCACCTGTGCCCCTTTTCTAAGCCTAGGGAACAATCTGCAGAAGAGGGGGTGTGGTAGAATGTAAGGGCTACGATTGGGGTGAATGGTGAAACTACAACAATATAGACTGGACACTCATTTGATCAACTTCATTGAACATACAAGCCACCCCTGCTGGATGGTGAGACCCATGAGCTGTGTGGGTTTGGTCACAACTGCTCGTAAATTGTTTTTACATGAAGCATGCTTGTACTCACAGATTATCACCTACTGTTAAAAAAAATGAAAACAAAAAAACAAAAAAAAAACAAAAAACAGAGAAAGACACAGAAAAGTTATGGCAGAATGCATGATCTGGGATGGGTAGGGGTGGGGTGGAGGGAAGGGAAGGGGATATATGCCTGAACTGAATTGGAAAATGATGTATGAAATACACAAAACATCAATAAAAAATATATTAAAAAAATAAAGTAATATCTTAAAGAAAAATTTCACTTCTCATCTACTTTTGCCCCTTGTCCTCCAAGGCCCAGGGATCAAATGTAGAATAGGGGGCACATTAGACTGTAAGGGCTAAAGAGATAGGGGTAATTTCTGAGATCTCAAAAATAGATGGGACCTTTATTTGTTCAGCATGCTTGGACTTTGGGGACTAGATATGACTAATTACTAACTAGATTTGTGTAAAGATTGCATATATATATATGCATATATATATGCATATATATACATATATATATACATATACATATATATGTAGTCTATGTTTAATTTGGTTAAGTCAGGGTTGTTTGAAACTAATTGGTCTTAGCTTACAAAATAAAAGCTTAGATCTGCCTTTTATTCTGCTTGGCTGGCTATTCAAAGCCTAGGTTCCTTTCAAATGCTAACTCCTCACACAGGCTCACCCTGAGTGGGATGCAGATTTTAGATGCCAATAGAGGGGAAGATCTCTCTGTAGTCAATCAACCTAAGACAGGGAACAAACCAAGATGGGTAAGACTGAATTTGCAAGAATAGACAACCTAAGGCAGGCTCAAACTTCTTTATAAAATAAAAAAAGTGGGAGATGTGAGGGGCTAGCATGAGTTAAGCCATGGTGAACTTTGATATTTCAGCAAGTTCTTGGCATGCATTGGCTAATACTGTCCTTGCAAGGCTAGGCAATAGTCCTTGAGACAGTCTTGGAATGTAAACCTAAAGAGTCTTTTTTATCTTGCTTGTACAAAAGGCCTTGGAAATTAAACTTCGGGGTTCCAGTATTCACCGCTCACCTCTCCCAGCTTTATCCCCTTGTTGTGAGTGAGTGTTTGTGTGCGTGTGTGTGTGTGTGTGGTGTGTTTATTTTTTTTTCTCAATTCCCACTCCCCCATTCAGGTTTCCTTCAACTTCGGCAGCTGGCTCCATCATCATAGTCAAGACACTAGATCTTCAAAGCAAAGAGAAGATATTAAGGGCAACAAAAGTAAAACAGACCTATTAGAATTACATCTGATTTGTCATTGCAAACAAAGAAAGCCAAAAGAGCTCAGTCTACAGTATTCTCAGTTCTAAAGAACTATAGATGTCAACCCAGAATACTATATCCAGCAGAAATACCTATTATAACTGTAGAGAGAGAAAACACTCCACGACATAAATAAGTGGAAAGAATTCTTGTCCAGAAAGCCATACCTTCAGGGAATATTCAAAGCAATATAGAGTCAAGGGTAGGGATGATTTTAATCAAGGAGCACCAGAAAATAAATGATACTAATATTATGGAAATATAAACATAGGACAAAAATGCACCAGAAATCAAAATGATTTAAGCTAATATAATTCTAACTCTAAATATTAATGGACTCAATAATTCTAAATATTAATGGCTTGAATTCTCCAATCAAGAGACATAGACTGGTAGAATGGATGAAGAAACAAAATCCCTTTTGTCGTCTGCAAGAAACTCACCATGATGAAGAAGCTCATTGCAGTATTAACAAAGGAACAGTTAACCAAGATGATATCATAATACTTAATTTTATACACACCAAATTCATATGCACTGAACTTTACAAGCACAATTTTACAGGACCTTAAGGCACAGATTGTCTCTAGCACAATAGTAACAGAGGACTGCTGCATTCCCTTCTCGCAGAATATTTATACTTAATGCGCTCAAAAAGATCTGTCATCTGTAAACACTATCTGTGGTGGTTTGAATGAGAACTTCCCCTATAGGCTTCGAGTATTCAGACATTTTCCCCCATTTTCCAAGTTGGTGGCATTGTTTTGGGAGGTATTATATGGTGTGGGCATAATGGAGGAGGTACATCACTGGGGATGGGCTTAGAGCGTTCAAAAAGCCTTGACAGAATCCAGTTGATCTCTCTGCTTCCTCTTCCCACTTGAAGATGTGAACCTCAGCTTTAACATGCCTCCCTACCATAATGGACTCAAATTCCCTGGAACCATCAATCATAAGCTCAAATAAACTCTTACTTTTATAAGTTCTTTGGTCCTCATGGTTTTACCACAGCAACCGAAAAGTGACTAATACACAATCTTTCTCCTGACCTCTAAATATTAGCAGATATCCTATCATTATCAATGCATTTATACAGGATGAGGCTAAGGGTTGCTTACTCTAGAATCCCAGTAAAATAAAATAATTCTTGCAAAATAGAAGATCAAATAATGTTTGAGTAATAAAAAAGACAGTAAGCATGAGGTAAAATTTCTTAAATTTATTACTGCAATAACTACAAAGTTAATCATATATATATATATACATATATATCTCTTTTTTATATATCTATATCACCAAGAAATAAATGTTAGAAGGAAAAAATATCAGATCACAGCTATTTTAAAATGGAAAGTTTAGCAAAACTATGTTATGTAAATCTAGATACAGGTAGATGGACTTATGAGTTAGTTTTATACAACAACAAATCTCTTATTACTAAATTAGTTTGCAGCATTAAGTGGAAAGTCTGAAACTAAAAATGCTACCAAACAAAGCATTTGAATTAGAGCAAAGCAAACAATGAATGAAAAAAATGCCATGTTACAAATACAAATACAAAGTAACATTATTATAGCTAATTCTCTCAAGATCAACCCATGGCCTGCATTTTTCAACTGAAAACTCTCTGGAAAGAGCACAGGGACAGACTATCTTTGATTGTCCTAGGGTGGGGGTGGGGGTGAGGGTGGGTAGTACCTGCTGGCCATGGGGCAGGAGGTTTCAAAGGCCATCCAACTGGAGGCAGCCCTTTCTAAAAGCATAGCAAGTGCTCTCTCCTCCTCTTCTAGCAGAGCCTCTTCATACTGAGACTGGAAACCACTGGGGTGTCCCCCATGAACCTTGGCCACATACTCTAAGACTTTCATTTTGCTGGTTTCAGCACAAGATCTTGGGCCCCACACATATTCGTACCTCACAGGAAAGCTATTAGGCACTGGCTGGTACTCAAGGTACTGTTCCCTCACAAACTCATCAGTTACAAGCTCGCTGTGATCACCAAACAGGAAATGTGTTTCCCCAGCAAAGATTCCCATGGGATTCAGCACTTCCCAAATCTCCTCTTCAGTGGCACTAGTGCCCTTCATGAAGATCACACCTAGGATAAGTATTAGCAGACCAGTCTTGGGAAAGGAATATTCATCACTATGCATCCAATGATAGGTAACACCCAATTTTATAAAGAGGCCATATACGTGATCGGTAGCATCTATTTCCCTCACCTCTAGGCCAAAAACCATTTTCATGTGATCATTTGATCAAGTAAAGATCTCATGGAAATGATCCCCATCTTCTCTAATAACAGTTTTTATCATATCTTCCGTGGTCATTAACTCCCTCATCTGAGACTTGTAAAGCATATAATTCACCATGAAATCAACTTTCTGACTGGCACGATCATCAGCTATATGCTGCAGAGCTTGCACAGGTGGCACATTAAATGGGACACACTGTGCTTGTTGCCCACTGGAACCCTCATCAGCCTTGTTTGGAGTTGAGGCTGCAGAAGCAACAGCAGACTCAGAACTACTCTCAGAACCCTGAGAAGTGCTGGGTGTCTCATCAATAGGACCTTCCTTCAGACTGCTAGGCAACAGGATGAGAGGACGATGATGGCCCCTTTACCTCCCCAGAAAACTGTGAAATATCTAGGCCCTGCATCTCCTTGTAATTCTCGCTTTTTGGGCTGCAAGACAACAGAGGATGAAGAGGGGACAGTGGCTCCTTCACATCCTCAGAGACCTGTGCAACTTCGGGGCCTTGCATCTTCTTGCAACTCTCAACTTTTGGGCTGCTAGCAACCAGAGGATGAGGAGGGGAAAGTGGTTCCTTCTCATCCTCAGAGACCAGTGAAAACTCTAGGCTTTGGGTCTCCTCCTTTCTGTCTCCATTCCGGCTGCAAGGCAACAGAGGAGAAGGAGAGGAATATAGCTCCTCTACATTCTCAGAGACCTGTGCAATCTCTAGGCTCTGGGTCTCCTTGTAACTCTCGCCTTTTGGGCTGGTAGACATCACAGGATTATGAGTGGAAAGTGGTTCCTCCACATTCTCAGAGACCTGTGCACCCATAAGGCCCCATTTCTCCTTGGACTCCTCAAACCCTGTGCACTGGGTCTCATTGTAACTCTCACCTTTCAGGCTGGTAGGCACAAGAAGATGAGGAGTGTAACATGGCTTTTTCACATCCTTAGAGACCTGTGAAGTATCATGGCCCTTAGGTTTCTCACAGGTCTTGAATTTCAGGGTGGTAGGCACCACAGTAGGAGGGGTGGAGCATGACTCCTCTCCTTCCATGGAGATCTGTGCAACTTCAAGGCCCTCAGTCTCCATGGAGGTCTCACCTTGGTCAGCTGTGCACTCTGGATTCTCTTGAATCTGAAACATGATGATTCTAGTGTCTAGAAGAAGACAGGGTGTAGACAGGAAGTCAGCAATCAGGAATTACTGTCTGAGAGAGAAAGGGGAAAATATGAATGTATTCAGCTACTAAAGTCAATTATAGCTATGGTGGTAGAGGCTACTTCCACTGGACTTCTGAAAATCATGCTATAAAGATTCAAATGCCTCCTATCGTGCTGGTCTCTGTGCCCTCATGAATTGGAAGAAGGAAAAAGGAATCCTGCTGAGCTCTACTAGACAAGAAACATGAAAACTATCAGTGTTCTCGGGAGAGTCTTTTGATTCTGAAGCACTTGCTGGTTCTTTTCTAAGTTAAAAAAAACTGTCTCATAATGCCCACATATTTCACAAACATGGAACCTAATAAGGTTGGAACCACATTCTGTACTGTAATATGAAACATATCTACTCAGAAACTTCAGTGTGGGTGGCCCTTCTTTCACCTTCTCAAGTTGGAAAATCCTAGGGCCCAAACCACAAACTAGATACCCCAGGAGTTTTATGGGGTATTGCAATCCCTTCAATGATCAAGAGCCTTCTTTGAAGCAGTCAGCAGTTTGTCTCCTGCATTTGTAAGTTTAACTTCAAAAGAAGAATGCAAACTCCCTTGGACCCCAATACAGGAAGTAAGATGTTCAGAATTTGGCCATCATTATTGACATTCCCTAGCTGTCACTTTAATACTTAAATTTTATGATCCACTCAGTTTACAGTCAAGGTATACCTTGACAATGTTGGTACCACTTCCTTCTGTTGTCCTGATAGTGTTATTCCGTAAGAAAAGGAATACAGTGCTTGGTTTTTTATGTTCTACTGTGGGTATTTGCTTCAGTCTTATCTATATCCCAGTCTGAATGTTGAGGCTAGCGAATAAAATATTTACTGGTATTGAAGCCAATGAAAATGAAAGGAGAGCATGGAAACCCCAAATACCACTTAGAGAATCCAAAGGTTGCAGACCAGAGCAGAGCCATTCATCTGGGCTACTCCCCATACAGGAAAGAATGCCAAGGACCTCACTGCCCACCCACTTTCTCCCTCTGATATCATGGGCATCCCCAAACAGATAAAATGGACAATGGGTCAGCATTTGCTAGCACTCACTTTAAAACATTTTGTCAATTATGGAATATTTCACATCATACAAGTATCCCTCATAACCCACAGGGACAAGGCATCATAGAACGGATCCATCAGGTCCTAAAAATAAGCTATTAAAACAAAAGTTGTGGAAATACCCTTCTAACATCCAGCTGAACATGGCATTGGCAACTCTAAACCTCTTTAAGATTTAACATTTACAAGGATTCAAAGTGTCCAGCCACAGTCAAACATTGGCAGACACCAAGCACTGTTCCTCAAATACTCGTCAGATGGAAAGACCCCTTAGACAATCAATGATAAGGACCTGATCCACTGTTAACAACTGGGAAGGGCTTTTCTTGCATCTTCCCACAGAATTGTACGAGACCCATTTGGATTCCAGCCAGAAATGTCAAATTCATTGGTTCTTTGTCAGAGAAACTTGGGAAGGAAGAAATCAGGTAATTGGAACCTGTGACTGTCCTTTGCAAGGCTGTAGCAAAACAATCACAATTACTGTGTTTCCTAATTCCACCACTACCTCTCAGGCACTGTATTAGTCACTTTTCTGTTTCTCTGAAAAAGCACCATGACCAAGGAACTTATAAAAGGAAGAGTTTATTTGAGCTTATGATTGATGGTTCCAGGGAAATAGAGTCCATTGTGGTGGGAGGCATGGCGGCTGGATCTGGAGCAGCATGCCAAGGGTCACATCTCACAAAGAGCACAGGAAGCAGAGAGAGCAACTGTAGACCACTAGGCTTGTTAAAACTCACTAACCTTGCCCCCAGTGACAAACTTCCTCCAGCACGGCCACGTACCCCAAGACCTCCAAAAACAGCACCACCAACTGGAGACAAACGTCTGAATACCTAGAGCCTATGGGGGACACTCATTCAAACCACCACATTCCACACCCCGGCCCCCATAGGCTCCTGAACATATAAAATGCAAAATGAATTCAGTCCAACCCAAAAGTCCCCATAGACTTTACCAGTTTCAATGCCATTCAAAAGGCCACAGTCCAAAGTCTCTTCTGAGACTCAGGCCAATCTCTTAACTGTAAGTTCCTGTAAAATCAAAAGGCAAATTACAAACTCCCAATGTACAGTGGAACAGAATACACATTCCCATTCCAAAAGGGAGGAATAGAAGTATAGTGAGGAAATACTGGACCAAAACAAGACAGAAAACCAGCAGGGCAAACTCCAAATCCAGTAGCTCCATGTGCAACTTCTGGGACTTAACTTCCAAAGGGCTTAGATGTCTCAGCTCTTCCAGCTTTGCTTGTAACATACATCTCTTTCTTAGGCTGGTACCACTCCCTTTATGCAGCTCTCCTTGGCAAATATCTCACAGGTCTGGCATCTCGAATGTCTTCTTGGGGTCTCCGCTGCCAATCAGACTTCACATTCACAGCTTCATGCAATGGCCTATCAGGGCCTACTTTATGCAGGGACACCCCTGCTGTGCTCTGCCTGACCTTGGCAGCTCTCTGAAATCGTGGAGGAAGAACTGATGACCCCTTCACTCTTGCAAACTTCATGCCTCTAAAGCCAGCACCACGTGAATGAAATTGCCGAATCTGGCTGCAATTTTGGGATGGAATCTCTCCTACTTTAACCACATTTGCAATTTTTCTCTGCCCTGGACTTGGAGCAGTAGAAAACGCTTTCCATATTTTCCTTTCAAAAGCTGGAGGATTAGCTGGGTGTGGTCTTGCCCTGAAGGTACTGATTCTGTTCTTTACTTGTAAATCTCATGGACCTTCCTTAATCACTTTAATCTCTTATCAAAAAGAAACTCTCCTTCACAAGCCTTGGCCCCATCTTTAATCTTTTTAGTGAAGTTATCAGATCCAAACTGTATATTCTGCATTTCATTCTGCCCCATTGCTCTTCTTCACTGTAGATCTGCACAATATTCACCATTAAAAGCCATGCCACCATTTCTACATTAGGCTGTCTTGAAATGTCCTCCACCAAAGACATCAGTCCATTGCTTTTCAACTTAGCATCAGGCAAGCATTTGGGCTGCGGGCAAACTGCTGCCAGACTCTTTATCAAAATATCCCGGTTGCTGCCTAAGTCTTTATTTTCCTCTGGAACTACATTTTTTTCAGCCATGCTTTCTTCCACGTTTCTACTAAAATGGCCCCTTAAGCTCTGCTTACAGTAGTCAACAGCCTTTCTAGCCAAAAGTTCCAAAGTCTTCCATATTTCTCCAAACATCCACATGGTCAGGTTCTTCACAGCCAACAGCCCACTCTCTGGTACCAAATTACTGTATTAGTCACTTTTCTGTTGCTGTGAAAAAGCACCATGACCAAGGACCTTATAAAAGGAAAAGTTTATTTGAGCTTTCTATTGACGGTTCCAGGGAATTAGAGTCCATTGTGGCAGGAGGTATGGTGGCTGGATCTGGAGCAGCATGCCGAGTGTCATATCTTGCAAAAAGCACAGGAAGCAGAGCAACTGTAGACCACGAGGCTTGTTAAAACTCACTAACCCTGCCCCCAGTGACACACTTCCTCCAGCATGGCCACACACCCCAAGACCTCCAAAAACAGCACCACCAACTGGAGCAAACATCTGAATACCTAGAGCCTATGGGGGACACTCATTCAAAACACCACAGGCACCCTTTACCTGTTTTTCCCATCTTAACAAGGACAGTGTTGCAGGAAGCTGATACTTATGGTGGTTGCAGATTCTGGTCTTGCAGGTTGGAGAGTGTTCGTAGCCCAAGAAGCCTGTTCCAAATCCAAAATAATAAGTTTATAATTAAGATACAGGACCGCTGGAGTGAGTACTGGAGAGCTGGACTACAGGGAATACTCTACCCTTACAGCAAAGCCTGGCACCCTGCAGCAGATATCCATATCTCTTGCCAGCTTGTTCTAGAATTTGTTTGCCTGAAATTATCACTCCTCAGCTCTTCCTTTATGAGAAGGAGGAAGTCACTTGGATGCTGCAACCAGACCCAGACCAACAAAAGAGAGAGAGTGATTAATCCCACTTCTAATCAGCCTAGGCATCATTTTCACAACAGGAGCGATGGGTATGGCTGGCAAATCCCAAGCAAAGGTTTACAGCATAGAAGCGGACTTCCAAACTAAGCTTGATGAGGCAATAGCGTCCATGATCAATAGCCTTGAAAGGCTCCAGATACAGATAACTTCCCTGGCTGAGGTGGGGATGCACAACCAGCCAGCCCTGGACTGGTTAACTGCAGAAATGGGAGAACCTGCATGTTCCTGGGGGGAGGAATGCTGTTTTTTATTTAAATGAATCTGGTATTGTGTAGCAAAATGTTAAAAACTTAAAATTCTCAGGAAAGAACTCCATGATAGATACTCCCCACAAGTTTGTGTCCCATGGTTTTCTGATCCCCTGACCACCAGTAAGAGAAGTGGTTACTTCTCTTACTGGTGCCCATTTTTACCCTAGGGGTCCTCCTGACAATCTCACCTTGTGTCCTCTGGTTTGTCAAAAACGGAATCAATACAATCACTGAGGATGTAGCCAAGACTGTTCTAGTCTAATACCAGGCCATCCCAGCGGACTCCTTAGAGGACTGTGACATTACTGCTCCATTTTAATTAAAAAACAATGAATGTGTCGTGGGAATGAAACTTTGTGTGTGGCTTGAAGAGAAAACTTGTAAGACCTGTCCCAGAAGATGTCCTGTTATGTGATATCTCTGTGGGCTTTCAGAGTTATCTGTAGCAGGAAGATTCAGGATATTACAATGATTATTCTTTTACCCTATCTCTGCAAAGTTCTAGGCCCCTTCCCTTGAGACATTGAGCAAAATGTCCCACCTCTAGTTACCTGTTGCACAAACCGGTGCTCTGCAGCCCCCTAATTAGAACCAAGGTGGCTCACCCCTCCCTTCCATCTGCTCCCCACTTCCTTGCCCAAAGCAAGTAGTCTTGAATATATAGACCTCACTGACTGAAAATAAACGGAGTTCCTATCCTCCCTGGCTCTCCACATATGTGAGTCCATTCATTTCCATGGGTGATCTCCTGAAGTTTTCCCTTCCCCCTTCTTGCAGGATCAAAGCCTAGAGACTGTCCGCCTGCAGGCAGGAGACAAGTCCTGGAGCTGAGCCAAGAATGGAAGGACAGAGTGTGGAATGTGGTCATGCATGACTCAAAGACATTGAACAACAACAACTACAACGACAGATGTATAGCCAAGTAATGGGTTACCTTTGACTACTTGAAAGATATTTTTCGGTTTCTGTCTATTATGCAAGGGTTACTTTTGATATCTCTTCTGCCCATTTCAAGATAAATTGACTCAAAAAAGCAAGGTGTACTTCCCTGTACTAGTGGTATGTATCCCCAAAGGAGACACTTTGGATGGACTTGGTAATTTTCTTCAGCTTAATTCTGGTCAATGAGTATGTTCCCTGTTATTGGAAAATTACAAACCAGGATAAGGGGTTTTGGAAAGTATAGAGGCTACTTATGTTTTTAGTAAATCATTTACATTTTAGATATGCCTAAAGTTGTTTAAATTTCTCTTATCAGCTTTGCCTGCTTATCCTTTGGTGTTAAATTTCTTCCAGTCAATGCTTATGCAAGGCTTCTTAGGAATTTATTCAAGCTTTATCTAACTATGATACAGAAATTTAAATACCAGATTGGTGTAACTTAACATTTGGATGCTTAATTCCCATACATATGACCCATACCAATTTGGCCAAGGGATTTAAGGGGCAGTTTTGTACTTTGCTCTCTGAGGTCAACAGGTCCCAGGGGATATTGTATGGGGGCATCTCTTAAAATGTTGTGCAATTGTGAGTCACCAGGCTTCCTGTGTAGGGAGGACTTGGAGATCCAGTTACAGAAATCTAGCCATTGTCCAGTCTATCAAGAGAAAGCTCAATATAGAGGAAAGACCTGACCTTGTCCTCAGTATTTGTAGCTGGGTAAGAATGGCCAGAAGGAGCCAGGCACCCCACCCACAAACAAAACAAAACAAAACAAAACAAAACTAAGTACCCCTTGAAGGTCAGAAACTCAAATGAAAACCTAAAAGAAATGGATGATTTATTGAAATCGTAGAAGTCACCAAGAAGAGATTGACACCTTAAACAGACACATTATATATGAAGAAATTGAAAATGTAATACTCAATCTATAAAAAGAGCTTAGGCTCAGATGGTTTCACAGAAGCATTCTATAAAACATTTAACGAGGACAGACAACCATTATTACTAAAAATATTTAAAAGGATACAAGCAGAGGGAATCTCCCCAAATTCCTTCTGAAAGCCAGTATTACTCTAATACCCCAAACAGGCAAAGATATAACCAAAAAAAGAAAATTATAGACCCATCTCATTAATGAACACAGATTCAAAAATTCTCAACCAAATACTTGCAAACCCATGCAGACCCACATCAAAAAGATCATCTATCATGATCAAGTTGGATTCATACCAGAGATGCAGTGATGGTTCAACATATGTAAATCATTAAATATCTTATAAATGAACTGAAAGACAAAAACCACATGATCATCTTAATTGATGCAGGAAAAGCCTATGACAAAATTCAGCATCACTTTATGCTTAAAGATCTAGAGGGAATTGGACTAGAGTGAACTTTCCTCAACGTATTCAAAGCCATATACAACAAACCCACAGCCAACATCATCCTTGTATTAGTCACTTTTCTGTTGTTGTGATAAAACCACCATGAACAAGAGAACTTATAAAAGGAAGAGTTCATTTGAGCTTACGATTGATGGTTCCAGGGAATTAGAGTCCATTGTGGAGAGAGGCATGGCGGCTGGAAGTGGAGCTGGAACATAAAGCCGAGGATCACATCTCGCAATAAGCACCGTCAAGAGAGAGACTGGAGACCACAAGGCTTGTTAAACTCACTAAGCCCACCCCAAATGACGTACTTCCTCCAGCACGGCCACACCTTCTAAGACCGCCAAGAACAGTACCACAAACTGGAGACAAAATGTCTGAATACTTAAAGCCTAAGGGGTGCACTATCTTTCAAACCAACAAATTCCACTCCCTGACCCCCAAAGGCTCCTTACCATATAAAATGCGAAATGCATTTAATCCAATCTTAAAAGTCCGCATAGTCTTTACCAGTCTCAATTCTATTCAAATGTCTATAGTACAAAATCTCTTCTGAGACACAGGCCAATCTCTTAACTGTAAGCTCCTATAAAATCAAAAGGCAAATTACATACTCCCAACAAACAGCGGAACTGAATACACATTCCCATTCCAAAAGATTGGAATAAAGGCATAGTGAGGAAACATTTGACCCAAACAAGACCGAAAACCAGCAGGGCAAACACCAAGTCCAGTAGCTCCATGTGCAACTTCTGGGACTTGACTTCCAAAGGGCTTAGATGGCTAAGCTCTTCCCACTTTGCTTGCAACATACGTCTCTTTCTTAGGATGGTACCACTCCCTGTATGCAGCTCTCCTTGGCAAATATCTCACAGCTCTGGCAATTAGAATGTCTTCTTGGGGTCTCCACTACCAACCAGACTTCACATTTGCAGCTTCACACAATGGCCTATCAGGGCCTTCTTTATTCAGGGATGCCCCTGCTGCACTCTGCCTGGCCTTGGCTGCTCGCTCTCTGAAATCGTGGAGGAAGAACTGATGACCCCTTCACCCTTGCAAACTTTATCCCTCTAAAGCCAGCAGCACGTGAATTAAACTGCTAAGTTTGGCTGCAAGTTTGCCATGGACCCTGGGCTATTTCAACCACATTTGCAACTTTTCTATGCCCTGAACTTGTTGGAGCAGAAAACCCTTTAAGAATTTTCCTTTCAAAACTTGGAGGATTAGCTGGGTGTGGTCTTTGTTGTTTACTTATAAATCTCGAGGCCCCTCCTTAATCACTTTAATCTCATTTTTCCATTGTTTACTTTTAAATAGCTAGGCCTCTCCTTAATCACTTTAATCTCCTAATCAAAAGGAACCTCTTCTTTACATGCCTTGGCCACACATTTAATCTTCCTAGTGCAGTTTTCAGATCCAAACTGTACATTCTGCATTTCTTTCTGCCCCATCTGCTCTTCTTCACTGTAGATCTGTACAGTATTCATGATTAATAGCCACACCACCATTTCTACATCAGGCTGTTTTGAAATATCCTCCACCAAAGACATTATTCCATTGCTTTTCAACTTAGCATCAGGCAAGCATTAGGGATGTGGGCAAACTGCTTCCAGACCTTTATCAAAATATGCCAGTTGCTGCCTAAGTCTTTATTTTCCTCTGGAACTACATTTTTTTGCAGCAATGCTTTCTTCCAGGCTTCTACTAGAATGGCCCATTAAGCTTTGCTTACAGTAATCAACAGTTTTTCTAGTCCAAAGTTCCAAAGTCTTCCACATTTCTCCAAACAGCCACATGGTCAGGTTCTTCACAGCCAACACCCCACTCCTGGTACCAACTAACTGTATTAGTCACTTTTCTGTTGCTGTGATAAAACCAACATGAACAAGTGAACTTATAAAAGGAAGAGTTTATTTGAGCTTATGATTGACGGTTCCAGGGAATTAGAGTCTATTGTGGCTGGAGGCATGGCAGCTGGAGCTGGAGCTGGAGCAGAAAGCTGAGGTTCACATCTTGCAATAAGCACTGCCAAAAGAGAGAGAGACTGGAGAATACAAGGCTTGTTAAACTCAGTAAGCCCACCCCCAATGATGTACATCCTCCAGCATGGCCACTCCTTCTAAGACCTCCAAGAACAGTGCCACCAACTGGAGACACAATGTCTGAATACTTAAAGCCTATGGGGGACACTATCATTCAAACCACCACAATCCTAAAATGGAGAAAACCTAGAAGCATTTCCCTTAAAGGCAGTAACATGTCAAGTCTGTCCCCTATCACAATTCCAGGGCAATAAGGCAAAAAAGGGAAATTAAAGTAGTACTAATTGGAAAAATGTTAGGTAAACTATCCCTCTTTGCAGATGATATGATAGTTTAACTAAGGGATGCTAAAAGCTCTACCAGAAAACTCCTATAAATTATTAAGAGTTTCAGTAATTTGGCAGGATGCGCAATTAACCTAGAAAAATCCATACCCTTTGTTTATACCAACAACAAGCTACAGGAGAAGAAATACAAGAAGGTCTCCTCACTCACAATAGTCACAAAAACAATAAAATAATTAGGAACAAACTTAAAGACATCAAGGGTCTATAAAAAAATTAAACCCCTGAAGGAGATTGAAGAAGACATCAGAATATGGAAAGACCCCTCATGGTCATAGATTGGAAAAATTAATATAGTAAAAAATGTCCATTCTACCTAAATTAATATATAGATTCAGTGCAATACCAATTAAATTGCCCCAGAGTTTATTCACAGACCTGGGAAAAAATTCTTAAATTCATATGGAAAAAAGAGCCTGAATAGCCAAAGTGACCCTGAGAGAAAAGGGCAATAAAGGGGAACACTCTACCAGACTTCAAACTATATTACAGGGCTATAGTCATAAAAACAGCTTGGTACTGGCACAAAACAAGCCCATACACCAAACTTGAGCACATACAATTTCAGCCACCTCATATTTGACAAAGGGCACAAAAAGCCTCAATGGAGGAAAGACAGCATCTTCAGTAAATGGTGCTGGCAAAACTGGATCACCATTTGTAGAAGAATAAAATTAAATCCCTACCTATCACCCTGTACAAAAATCCAACTCCAAATGATCAAAGACCACAAAATGAAACTAGAAACTCTGAAGGTGATAGAAGAAAATGATGGCAGCAACCTACAAAATATTGGTGTAGGAAAAGAGTTTTCTAAATCAAACAGCAGCTGCACAGGAAATAAGGCCAACAATTGACAAGTGGGATCTCATTAAACTCAACAGTTTTGTACTGGGAAAGAAATAATCAATGAAGTAAAGAGAAAACCCACAGTCTGAGAGGAAACCTTCACCAGTGATACAACTGACAGAGCTTTAACCCCCAGAATGATGTATAAACTACTCAAAAAACAAAGTCCTAAGAAAACAAATAGCCCACTGAAGAGATGGAGTAAAGAGCTGGACAGAGACTTCTCAAGTGAAGAAATACAGATGGCTGAGAAACATTTTAAAAAGTGTACCATATTATTAACAACTAATGAAATGCAAATTAAAACCACTGTAAGGTATCATCTCACTCTGAAAAGACTGGTTAAGATCATGAAAACAAAAGGACCCAAATGCTGGAGAGTATGTGGGGAAAGGGGATCACTCATCCACTGCTTGTGGGAATGTAAACTCGTACAAACACTATAGAGAGCAGTGTGGAGAACCCTTAAAGACTCAAAATGAGTCAGCCACCTGACCCAGTCATACCACTCTTGGGTGTATACCCACGTGACTCATCCTACTGCAAAGATACATGCACATCTATGTTTATTGCAATTCTCCTCACAATAGCGAAGAACTGGAACCTACCCAAATGTCCATCAACCAATGACTGGATAGAAAAAATGTGGTACATCTGCACAATGGAGTTCTATGCAGCAGTAAAGAAAGATGACATCATGAACTTTGCAGGTAAATGAATGGAACTAGAAGCAGTTATGCTAAGTGAAGTAACATACAGTCTCCCCCAAACAAACTACAAATGGCATCTGTATTAGTCAGGGTTCTCTAAAGAAACAGAAGCAACAGGATGAATATATAACTATATACAATTTATTGGTTTGCTCACGTGACGGAGCTCAACAGTAGCACTGAACTGGAGAGGCCGGGAATCCAGGGAACTGCTCAGTCCGCAAGGCTGGATATCTCAGTAGTCCCAGTCCAGTGCTGAAGGCCCGAATGGATTCCAGGAGATCTGCCAGTCTCAGTACAGGCTGGGATCTGAAAGGTTGATCACAGCAGCAAGACAAACTCGCCAGATGAGAGACGCAAGCCGCAGGAGGAAAAGGGACCAGCTCCCGCTGCCGTGGCCTTAAATACTGCCTGCCGGCAGAAGGTAACACCCACATTTGGGGTGGGCCATCCGGGTTGAGTTGGTCCAATCAGAAAACCCTTTTCTCTTATTTGTTCCTTAGTCCAGTCAAGTTGACACCCAGGATTAACCATCACAAGTCCACCCCTTGTCAATTTGACACCCAATAAATAGCCTCTGCTTAAATGTCAGTTGCAAATGATGGCAGGGTCATAATTCCACCTAACATGTTATAAGTATCTCATGTGCAATAGCAAAGCATTATATCTTAGAGTAGGTGGTAATGTCCTTGAGAAGAACTTAGTCCTTCAGTATCTAATAACCTAAATATGACAACACTTAACACATATCTCAGTTGCACATTCAAAAGGGAACA
>VZQC01004910.1:51210-96708 GCA_009823505.1 Rhizomys pruinosus | reverse complement strand
TATATATATATATGAAAGCAAATGTAACATTATAATGGGAATACCTTAATAGGATCTAGAATTAACCTACCACTTATTTTCAGACTTTGTAATTGGGGTATATGGGGGAAGGGAGGGTATGTATGCACACTTTAGAGTAATATAAAATAAAAATAAAAATAAAATTAAATTAAAGGGGAAAATGTCAATTCCAAAACGTTTACCATCATTTGTGGAGGCTAACACCAAATCCCCAGTTGAAAGGGAAGCTGAACAATATTAATGTTATATTTCTTTTTATCTGAAAGCAACTGTGCTGTTATAATGTGAATCTCTTAATGGAGTCTAGAATTGACCTACCACTTATTTTCATACTCTATAATTACCGTATATGGGTGTAAGGTATGTATTCATAACATTTTTTTATTTTTACTTTTTATTTTACTTTATTTTATATATTTACTTATTTTTTATGTGTATGAATGTACAGTCTTCATGTAGGTTGGTGCACCCGTGTCATGCAATGCCTCAGAGGTCAGAAGAAGGTATTGGATTCCCCAGGAACTGGAGTTAAAGATGGTTCTTATCTATGATATGGGTACTGGGAATCAAACCCTGGTCCTCTGCAAGAGCACTTGGCGCTAACTGCTAGGCAATCTCTCCAGCCCTATGTATTCATATCTTAGAGTAAGACAAAATTAAAGGGAAAAAATTGAATGCTTAAAAAATAAAATTATTAATCATTCTTTTCCAAAATCTTCATTTGAATATTTTATTGGTAAGCTAGACGAAGGGGTTGGATTGACATAAGGAGATATCACATGAATAACATGTCTATTGAGGACTAAGATTTTTATCAATTGACTGCAGATTCATTCATTTATCATTTCAATAAACATTCATTAAAGAACCCCCCCCAAAAAAGAATGGCCAGAAGGAGCCAAGAACCCCCAACAATAATAATGAAAACAATAAAAACAAACAAACAAAAAATGAGGGCCCCCTGAAGGTCAAAACTCAAATGACCTTGAAACAACAAAGTTTGTTTAATATGGGCTGATTGTGTGGCTGTAAGCAACCCAAAATAAAGTATAAGCAAAAGATTGTTAATGTATTTATTTTAAAGCCTGAAAAATTGTGTCTCCACATATTGGGCTAAAGTCATATGAAATAATGATAAAAACACATAAAAACCTTAGATCTTGGCCTTGATTAACAGAGTTGGGTCACCTGCATCCATAGGACAAGTCCCCTATTGTTGTTAATGAATGCTCAGTGGTAAAATTTACTCTTTCTTTCTAGCAACTATCTAAGTGGAAACTCATATACAGACTATTATAAGCTTGAAAAGCAGATCCTGAGTCCAGACATCATGACAAATGAACAGAAGGAGAAAACTAATAAATAGATGCTTTGAAATCCCTGGTCAAGAAATTCTAATGGACTTTTAAGTTGCACATTGGAATAAACACTTTTCTTACTTCTCCCGTTCCCCTACCTAGATCATGTACCTAACTACTCCTGCCTTCAATTCGCTTTCATGGGCACCAGTCAAGGACTTTTTTTCCCTTTGTAGTTATGCTTGGGGGTCTTTTAGATTGATCCTCTGAATGAGGACACCCCAGTTCCCACATCCAACGCCCTTCTCAGCATGGAAGAAGTCAGAGTTGTCAGCGTACCAATTTCCTTCTGGCGATTGGGGTGACACTTTCTTTTAATATTTTTATTTTTATTTTTTATTTTTAAGGGATTCTACAATATAATGATACAGTTGTTTGCAGATAACACTGATGTTACTCAGTATGTCATACAATTATGACATACTGAGGTAATTGGTGCATTTTGCAAGTATCTATGTCCAAATTTTGAACAACCCAAGGTTCCCATAGTCCAGTTGGAGAAGCTTGTATGCACAGGCATGTTGATCAATCAGGAGTCCAGACTATATTCCTGTAGTCTCATGATTCACCCCTATCTCTCCACAGCCCTTACAATCTACCACGCCTCCTCTTCCGCAGTTTGTTCCCTAGGCTTTGGGAAAGGGGCACAAGTGGGTGAGAAGAAAACAGTCTAATTTCTTTGGAGTTGTCATTTTGGACTCTGGTCTGTTCAGTTTGTTTCCCTTCACGGATTGACAGCTTTCACAGTGATACCCTTTTCAGTCATACTAACAAAGCTCAAGCTATTGGATGTACAGGCATTTAAGCAGTACCACTTATTGTGTCAAGCTAAGCTGTGAGCATAGACACAGATGCTTGGATGGTATGCTAATCCGCAAACTGTGGTTTCTCTATAAAGGGTGACAAGTTCTTATTGTGGCTTATAACATCGCCTAACCACTAGAGGACATAAGCTTGTGGCATCCGCTGTGAGTTATTCCTCCAAGGAGAGAGCTAATAGCCAAATAGTTTTGGGATATAATATAGACACTTGGCTGCCACTGTTGCACTGTATCTCCAGGCTGTTGAGGTGTAGCTGATATTTTCGGAGGAGTCTTGTTTGTCTCAGGGAGACCAATATTTTGCTGTATTGCTGTAGTGGCCTTTGGTAACGCTCTCTAGCATTTCAGAGGCCAGTTGTACGCTAGCAAGTGACGTCTCATAACATTTTTCATGCTCACACCAGGTCTTCGACAACAGGGACTTACTGCCTTTCTCCTTGCATATATCCCATTTATAGGCAAAAGGCCTTTATAATTGGGGGGGGCGGGTTTGAATCCCCTAGCCAACATCTCCTAGGCAGAATAATTCATTGCTGATGTCAGAGCTTTCCTGTAGTAATATATTTTGCTTAATTACACAACTTATAAACACTTTACTATTGAATTTGGCTCTAGATAGAGAAATATCCTTTCACAGTTCCTATGCCTATCAATCAGTTAATACGTTATGCCTGTTTTATAGGAAATTACCACTGTAACAATTGGCTCTAGTTTACAGTTAGGGAGTGGTTTCATTACCATCATGTTTTTCTTTTTCCTAAAAAAGGGGAGAGGTAGGAAGGTTTCTCAGCATCTGGAAGGTAAACTTCATTAGGGCCCATTATAAACAGTCAACCCCAATATTATTCAGAGAGATGCTCAGTGTCCGTGACTCAGGCAGTCTGAGGTTCCTCATTCCTTAATGTTCAGATGGGTCAACCTCTCTGCTGGCATTCCCCAGTTCATCCTGCACAGCCATAAGTTGTATGTTTTCAGGCATTTAGATTGGTGATTTTTACCTGTGGGAACATAAAATTCTCCTCCCATTGTTAGTTTCAAGATCAGAAAAATTGAAAATTTATCAATAGGATTGGAACACAGAGTTTTCCATTTGTATCCCAGAAAGGATAGTACCCCACCTCCCACCTCCCTCTTTTATTTTTAGGTTTTTATGTTTTGACCTATAGATGCCTAAGTTGTATTACACATACCCATAAACAGGAGCCAAGGCATAAGCTTTCATTAAATTTACCCAAACTGGTTCTCATTGACTGTATGCTACTTATTTGGGAAGGAAATTTAAGCTTATTTCCTTTAAATTGTCCTACAAGTAAAAGAAAGTGTTATAATGTGATGTTGTGTTATTCAGAAAAAATATATAGGCCATGTGTATACCTTAACCCAAAACAAATTATAAATAAAACCAATTAACATTTTATATTCTCAATTAGTTGAATTGTATTACCATTTCCACCAAAACTTACACCTAAATTTAACTAATCTAAACAATTCACTAAGCTTTAAAATATCCTATACTTGGTGGATAAAGCTTGGGCAGAGTTGAATACCTGCTACATAAATTTTACCCAATAAACACTTTGCTCTTTAACGCTATATGACCTATTGTTGTTAATTAATGCTCAGTGGTAAAATTTACTCTTTCTTTCTAGCAACTATCTAAGTGGAAACTCATATACAGACTATTATAAGCCTGAAAAGCATATCCTGAGTCAAGATATCATGACCAAATGAAAAGAAGGAGAAAACTAATAAATAGATGCTTTGAAAGCCCTGGTCAAGAAATTCTAATGGACTTTTAAGTTGTACATTGGAATAAACCATTTTCTTACTTCTCTCAGTCCCCTACCTAAATCATGTACCTAACTACTCTTGCCTTCAATTCGCTTTCAAGGGCACTAGTCAAGGACATTTTTCCCTCTGTAGTTATGCTTGGGGGTCTTTTAGATTGACCCTCTGAATGAGGACACCCCAGTTCCCACATCCAACGCCCTTCTCAGCATGGAAGAAATCAGAGTTGTCAGTGTACCAATTTCCTTCTGGCGATTGGGGTGACACTTTTTAAAGGGCAACATAACTGAACTGGAGCTAGAAATTGATTAGACAGTTTAAGGATGAGACCCGCCCCCAATTACCCAAACTCTTTCTAAGCTGAGAACTCAAGGCTTCCTTGACTAGCCAGTAAATTAGATAGATAGATAGATAGATAGATAGATAGATAGATAGATAGATAGATAGTAGCAATACAAGTTGGAGAGAACACCAATAAAAGAACTGAAAAAAAAACCTCTGGAAAGACTCAGAAAAAGATGCAGGACATGTATGGCAGAGTGCAGGGTCTCAGTTGGGCTGGAAGGCATGGAAAGGGAAGCAACTCTAGATTCGATTGAGAAATGATGTATGAACCTTGGAAAAAGTTCAATAACAACAAAAAAGAGAAATAAAAACACATATCGTTCTTGTAGCCCTGAAGAGAGAAAAGAGAGTAGGCGAAAAAAGAGAAGTACATTCCTTGCCCTGCAGATTGGTCTTACCCAGTCTTATTGGAGTAAGATGATATCTTAAAGTGGTTTTGATTTGTACACTTCTTAAGATGTTTCTCAGCCATTTCTAATTTCTCACTTGTGAAGTGTCTGTTCAGCTCTTTGCTCCATCTATTGAGTGGGTCATTTGTTTTCTTTCTTCTTCGTTTTTTGAGTAGTTTATATATTCTGTAAATCAGTGCTTTGTCAGATGTTTCTGTGGTGAAGGTATCTTCCCACTCTGTGGGATTTCTCTTCACTGCCTTGATGGTTTCTTTTGATGTACAGAAGCTTTTGAGTTTAATGAGGTCCCATTTGTCAATTGTTGACCTTAATTCTTGCACAGCTGCTATGTGATTTAGGAAGTCTTTTCTTTACTACATAAAATTCTACTGTCAAAATGTGAATCTGTAAATGTGTTTTGGAATTAACCTGTAGTTTATTTTCAGAAGTCATAATTTTGGTATATGTGTGGCATGTATATATGCATATTTTGAAGTGAAACATATCGGAAGGAACAACACCAAAGAACTATCTGAAACAATAAACTTCTGCCCCAAAAAGTCAAATTCTGCACTGAAAAAAAAAAAAAAAAGCCTGAGAAAAAGATGCAAGACATGTATGGTAGAAATCATGAGCTCTGGCAGGGTGGGAGGAAAAGAAGAGGGAAGTGTACAAATTTGATTAGGAAATGTATGAAATGCATAAAACTTCAATAAAAAGTTATTTTTGAAAAAAATAGAAGTTAAAGACAATTCTGAAACTGTGGATTAATTATCATCCTATTTTTCTCCATGCCAAGTATCACGTAACAAAAAATCCTGTCATTTGATTCTTCACAATTAATGTTTGTGGCAATCTGGTGACATTTTTCTACTTGCTGTGATATTTATATATTAGTAAAGGTATAATTATGATAGATGCATATTATTCTAATCATTGTGCTTTTAGTTGTGCATTGGCTGTGTAAATGTTAATAGTGACTATCTTTTTGTTTGCCAAAGTGTTTCTCTATATGGTCTTTTTTAAAGATCTTTCCATAACTGAAAATAGCTATATGCTTTGGCTTTTATATAACCATTAAATTTTACATGTAGATCTTTTCCAGTTAACTTTTTCACATTGCAATGCCAAATATAAAACTCCAATTGTGATTTCTTTTATAAAAGTGGAAAATGTGATTTGCACATTTGAATGTGTTAAATATAAAGGATAATTAAAAGAAAACTTTATTCTTGTATAATCTACAACTATAACTAACCCATAATCTTGGAGACTGACCTTCCTTGCAGTGTATGAGATTATTCTAGTAACTTTTAGAGTATACCACATTTGAATCATTATTCCCATAACCTATCACTCATATTAAGTACATTATTTATAGTTCTAATAAAACAGAGATTGACAAGTTGTCATTGATTTTAAAAATAGCACTAAGATCAAATACCTGATAATTATTAACTATGGCCATCTAAATGATTACATAATCCAGAAAATGTTCAATTTTCTAAAAGTGTTATAATGAAAGGCTAAATATTCTTGTGTATGTCTTCTGGCACACAGGTGTCAATTTATTGACACTGTACTGCCTTTAGCTACACAAAAAATGAAAAATTAAATTCATATGAAAAGGAATTTTTATTAACTCTCCTGTGAAAGGCCTATTCAAATGGACACAGTAAACTATTACATGCATAATAGAATCTTGTTTACCAGGCAGGTTGCAAACAGTAATATTAAATTTTGGTAGTCAAAGTACATATATGATATTCAGTACTATTAGATATGACCCGATTAATAAAGTAAATGAGATAGTTTTTGAGGGAGGCTGGAGAGATGGCCTAGCTGTTGAGAGCACCAACTGGTCTTGCAGAGGACCCAGGTTCGATCTCCAGCATCCACTTGGCGGCTGAGAACCTTCTTTAAATCCAGTTGCAGGAGAATCCGACACCCTCTTCTTACCTCAGCGGCATTGTACGACATGGGTGCACAAACCTACATGCAGACAGTACATTCATATACATACAAGAATAAATAAAAAAAATAAAAAGAAATGGTTGCTAAGGAATACTTAAAAAAAAAGAAAATGTGATAGTTTTTGAATATTTGGAGACCATACATAAAAGACAGCAGAGTAGATATAACCCATGCAGTAGGAAGAATTATAATACAATGAAATATGGGTGAAAAAAAGACCTTATTTAATTATTTTTCTGATAATTTCATAACTGAAAATTATATTTATATAATTTCCACTCTTCTAACTCCCTCCCTCCAATTCATACCACCTTCCTCATATCTTGACCTTTTCTTTTCTATTGTTACATATATTTCTACTCTCATATGTGTTTATGTATGCATAAATAACCAACTTTATTATGAAAGAAAGACTATTTGTGATATTGACAGCTACAGACAAATTGAAAAGAGCTGTGAATGATGGACTCTGAAAAATACAAGCAGTATTTCTTTGACTATTACGTGAAAAACTGAGAAGAGGCAGAAGTCCAAAAGTCCAATTGTCTTAACAACAATCTCACCCAGGATGAAAAGAAAACAAAAGGTTGGAAATTGGAGGAAAATATCTATGGTCAAGAAAATTATTAAGAAGTGAATACTTTATCAACCTTTAAAACAGTGTTGTTTAATATACACATATTTACTTTTACTAAGTCCTAAAACACCATGTATCCTGTAGACAGAGTCTGGGCAAAACTGGATACTTGTTGAACTCAAGTCAATTAAATATGCACCAATCGAATATACACCCGTGTCCCTCTCCCACCCCTCCCACCCTTCCCGAGTCACCATTTCAGTCAGTTTTCTGATGCGATCTTTCTGTTGTTGTTCTTTTAACATGCATCCCTCTCCCCAAGAAATATTTATAACTGGGTTATTGGTTATTAATAGTTATAACTGTGGTTATCATCCACATATGAGAGATACCATTTGTCATTTGTTTTTCTGGGACTGTGTTACTTCACTTAACATGATGTCTAGCTCCTTCCATTTACCTGCAAAGTTCATGACGTTGTCTTTCTTTACTGCTGCATAGCATTCCATTGTGTACATGTACCACATTTTCTCTATCCACTCCTCAGTTGAGGGGAATTTGGGTTGGTTACAGTTTTTTGCTATTGTGAACAGAGCAGCAATAAATATAGCTGCACATGTATCTCTGCAGTAAGATGTGTCTTGCGGTTATATACCCAGGAGTGGTATGACTAGGTCAAATGGCAGGCTCATTTTGAGTCTTCTAAGGTTTCTCCACACTGTTTTCCACAGTGGCTGCACAAGTTTACATTCCCACCAGCAATGGATGAGTGTTCCCCTCTCCCCACACCCTCTCCAGCACTTGGCATCATTTGTTTTCTTGATCCTAGCCAGTCTTACTGGAGTAAGATGGTAACTTAAGGTGG
Source organism: Rhizomys pruinosus (assembly GCA_009823505.1). Lineage (NCBI taxonomy): Eukaryota > Metazoa > Chordata > Mammalia > Rodentia > Spalacidae > Rhizomys > Rhizomys pruinosus. The sequence goes on along the minus strand of VZQC01004910.1, from coordinate 88,570 downwards.
TTTTAATTTGCATTTCCTTAATTATTAACGATGTTGAACACTTCTTAAGGTGTTTCTCAGCCATCTCTAATTCCTCCTCTGTGAAGTCTCTGTTCAAATCTTTGCTCCATCTTCTGAGTAATTCATTTGTTTCTTTCTTCCTTTGTTTTTTGGAGTAGCTTGTATACTCTGGAGAATTAATGCTTTGTCATATGTTCCTGCAGTGAAGGTTTCCTCCATTCTGTGGGTGTGTACTCTTCACTTTCTTTATTGTTTTCCTTTGATGCCACATGACTTTTGAGTTTAATGAGGTCCCATTTGTCAATTGTCAATCTTATTCTTGTGCAGTTGCTGTCTGATTAAGAAGTCTTTTCCTTACACCTATGTCTTGTAGTTCTGCCAAGTTTCTCTTCTATCACCTCCAGAGTTTGGATTTTCACGTTGAGGTCTTTGATCCATCTGGAATTGATTTTGGTACAGGGTGAGAGTAGGGGTTTAATTTTCATCTTCTCTACAGGTGGTGACCAGTTTTGCCACACCACTTGTTGAAGATGCTGGCTTGTCCCCAATGTGTCTTCTTGGCCTCCTTATCAAATATATTGGACATGAATGGCTGAAATGTATTTCGCAGTGTTTGGATCTTCAATTTTGTTTCATTGGTCAACTGGTCTGTTTTTGTGCCAGTACCAAGCTGTTGTTATATGAATAAGCCGTGTGTATAGTTTGATGTCTGGTATAGTGATCCCCCTGTATTGGCACTTTTCGCCAGAGTTTGCGCCTTTGTCTATTCGGGGTCTTTTGGTTTTTCCAAATGAAATTAAGGATTTTTTATTCAGTTCAAACCTGTGAAGAAGCTCTGGGGATTTTTTAGATTGGGATGCATTAAATCTGTATACAAGTTTAGGTGAGAATCGGACATTTTTGACTTATTTGTTTTCCCAATCCACGGGCATGGGGAGGTTTTCCAATCTTCGATGTCTTCTTAATTTCCTTCTTCAAGGTTAAATTTTTTGTGGTAGATGATCCTTGGTGTCTTTGGGTTAGGTTTGTTCCTAGGTATTGTTTATTGCTTTTGAGGCTATTGGAGTGGGGAAAGTTCTCCTTGTATTCCTTCTTCAGTTGCCTATGTTTGTGTAGAGAAAGGCTCTGATTTTTCTAGGTTTTATTTGTATCCTGCCACTTTTACTGAAGTTTTTAATTGTTTTCTAGGAGTTTTCTTCGCTGGTGGTAGTTCTTAGCATCCCCTTAAGTACAGACAAGTCAATATCATCTCAGCAAAAGGAGATAGGTTGACTTCCGCTTCTTTCCAATTAAGAGTATTCCTTTAATTTCCTTTACTTGCCTTACTGCCCTAGCAAGAGCATTAAAGGTTAATGCATCTGAGTTAATTGGTGATTAAAATTCCTGTTGTCCACATAGCTTAATTAAAAACTGTAAAACAATAACTTTGGGATGGCACAACAAATGTTCCTCAATATATTGTTGCTGTCATAATTATCACATATTGTAGCAAATGTCCCTTTCATACTATAGGATGATGTTAAGATATTAAAATAAAGTTTGTTTCCCAAGTTAATCACATACAGTAACCCAAAACAAGGTAAATCATGGGTGATTTTGATGAAATCTGTGCTTGATTCCCCCCTATAGGATGTATAATAACAACTGCCGTTTTTTTGAGACTCATGGGTCAAAAATAAAATCTTAAAATGAAAAAAGGGGAAATAGATAGGATATGAAACTTTTTGTCAAAAACCTTGCAATCCAATCTCAAAACTACACTAGGGGAAAGGACTTGTATGTTCAACAGGCCAGAGTATCACGACTAAATGGCTGAAATGAAAACTGCAGCTTTGCAATGAGTAGGAATATGTACCAGAAAGTGCCAGCAGAAGTTGACTCCCCTGGGCATTGAAGAGAATAAATGCCACAGATTGCTTGCAGACAATCGAATCCCTCTGTGGATCCTACTAGTACAAGCTATTTTTATATGAATCCTAATGAAGCTTACCTCTAGGTGCCACAAAGGTTTTAATACAAGCAGGAACATGCTTACTTAACTCCACCCAGTAGCTAATAACAAGAAATATGAGGATGAATGAAGGTCCATTCTATCTCCAGCTGTTAGATTGATCCCAGGTGTTGATAGAGGTATTCTCTTGTAAAATTGGGTAAACTCCTTCTTTAATTGACTAATGGACGTGAACCTGTGAAAAGCGATTATTCTCATAGTTCGGATACCTATAATATCAGGAGCTAAAGTGCCGCCTTAAGCTAACGTGCTGTATAAGCGAAAACTAGTGATTGATTCGGTAAACTAACGCAAGCGTAGGTCGTACTGTATCATCAACAATGATTATTTTATAACCCAAGGAGATGTTGGCCAGGGGCATTCAAGCCCCCACAAAAGGTAGAGGCTCCTTGCCCGTCAAATGGGAGTATCGTGCAGGAAGAAATGGCGATAAGGCCTTTGCTGTAAAGACCTGATGTACAACATGGGAAAGATGTATGGGAGACTGCACTTTTGCCAAGTTATACAGTTGGTCTCTGGTAATGCCAAGAAGAGTGTTCCAAAGGGCCCCTAAACCAATGAAGCAAATATGGGTCTCCTAGACTCAGGCAAGACTCCTCTATCAGCAACAGCTACACCTCACCACTTCCAGGAAATACTGTGGCAGCATGGCAGTACATATGTCTGTATAATTCCCAAATCTAATTGGCTAGTAGCTGTCCCCTAGGAGGAATAACACCACGGCTAGCCACAAGCTTAAGTCCTCTAATGTTAGGAGCTGTGTCTCAAGTATAACCACCACGAGACCCCCAGACGCCTGTCATCCTTCAGACAAAAATGTAATTCATGGATTGCATATACCATCCAACATCGTGTGTCTAGTTACAAAGTACCTACCATAACAATTAGTACTGTTTAAAACCTATATATCTAATTGCGTGTGCTTCATTAGTAGGATTGAAAGGCTATTGTGAGTGGGAAGGTTCACCTTGTATTACTTCTTCAGTGTGCCCCTATTGCCTATTGTTGGTGGTAGAGAAAAGACTACTGAATTTTTTCTAGGTTTTTTTGTACCTGCCTATATATATACTGTTAAATACCTATAATTTAATTACGTGTTCTTCATTAATAGACCGAAAGGTTATGCCTGGACAAGCTGTCGCCCATGAAAGAAAACAGCCAAAATTCCACCTAGAGACCAGAGACAACAGCTCCAGAGTAAGTAGACTGTTGTGCTTCTCATCCACCTGTGCCCGTTGTTCTAAGCCTAGGGAACATTTCGGTGGAAGAGAGGGGAGTGCATAGAGGATGTAAGGGCTGCGACTGGGTGAATGGTGAAATAACAAACAATATAGTCTGGACAATCATTTGATCAACTTTGATTGAACATACAAAACCCCCGCTTCTGGTGATGGGCGCCATGAGCTTGTGGGGGTCGGGGCACGGCTGGCTTGCAAATGTGGTTTTACATGAAGGATGCCTTTGTAGCTCACAAATTATCACTTATGTGTTAAAAAAATTGAAAACAAAAAAAACAGAAGAAAGAATGCAGAAAAGTTTTAACCAGAATGGCATGATCTGCTATGGGTAGGGGTGGGGGGTGGAGGAAGGAAAGGGATATATGCCTGACTGAATTGGAAATGATGTAGAAATACACAAAGCATCAATAAAAAACATAATAATAATTAAAAATAAAAATGAATAATTTTGGTAAACTACAAAAACAGTGCAAGTGTTGTGCATGATATTAATATGACAAACAAAATCCACTATGAACAGGGTTATTGAAAGAACTAAAAATAGTGAATGAAGATAACTTTCACAGTTAGGTTGAGATTGCTTCCTGCCATTCATGGCAGTTTTACAGTGTTTTATCAGAGTTACAGGTAGAATAGCTCTGAGTAATGTTACTTGGGCTAGGAAAAGACATACTTGTATTCTACCAGGACAATCAATAATATTGATGTTTGTAAAATCTATCCTTAGAGCTCCTGTTACCAAGAAATATTATGTCCTATTTAACTTTGAGAAAGACTTTATATACTTTCGGACACAATATTTGTCTCCACTGTTTTAATTGACTGTTAATTTTTTATAAAAATGTCACAGAAATATATTTGATCAGTTAGTTTAATAGGAAGATTCTTTTTTAAAAATTTTATTTATTATTTATTTGTATTTGTTTGAAGTGTCTGTCATGCATGTAGGTTTTGGTCGCATCCACTGTCATGCATCCCGCGTGAGGTCAGAAGAGGGCATCATATTCCCTGGAACTGAGTTCTAATATACAGCAGTTATCTCAGCCACTGGGTGCTGGGAATCGAACCCGGGTCCTCTTCAAAAATAGTTGGAGCTCTTACCGCTAGGCCAGCTCTTTCCAGCCCCTTTAAGATAGAATTTCGTATGCATAAATGGACTAATTGATACTCTCACCAGTACATACATATCGGGTATAAAACTGCTTAATGATAATCTATTCTTAGAATTTACCATTTGCTTTTTCCCTATAGCATTAAAATAAGTAGCTAGATTAAAAATAAGAATGTTTTGGGCTTTGTAGGTGCCACGAAATCATATCACCCATCACAGGAATAAATGAGGTTCAGCAGATTCAAAGGCTAGATGATAAATTTGAAGGATTTATTATTTGGTGGGTTAAAACATTGATCTGATAATAAGGAATAGTCATAGTTTATTTGATTAATGTCATTCAAAACCAATATTAATAATTGTGCAAAGGAAGATACCAACATGAAGCCTTGTTGCCTGGCCAGGGACTTGACACCACCCACCTCGGATACCAGAGAGAAGAATTGTGTGCATGGATACAGAGGCAGACAGGAATTGCCTTCCAGACTCAATGGCCATGGGAAATTGTTTCTTGCCTCATGAGGTCCAACAAAGGCTTAGGGAATTTGCATGCGGGGCATCTCTTGAAATGTCCTGCAATGTGAGATCACAATCTTCCTTTCTAGGGGTTTTGGAAGAGTCAGTAATGGGATTTTCAACCAAGTGTCCGATCTATAAAGAGGAGAGTCTGCTCGATTCAATCCAAAGGAAGCCTGGTTTAGCAAGAACTGATGTGTTGCCTTGTGGCTGGATTAGCTTTTAGTGTCAGCTTGACACACATGGGTATGAGGGGCCTCAATTGGGAATTGGCCACATGGATGGCCTGTTTGTCCACATCTGTAGAGTAGCGTTTTGATGGTCGAGTCAGTGTGGCAGGCCCAGCCCAAAGATGATGGGTGAAGCCTGGGCAGGTGGTTGTGTGTATGTTATAAGAAGGCAGGATGGCAATGAGCCAGAGGAGCAAGCCAGTGAACGCACTCCAATGGCCTTGCTTCAGCTCCTGGCCTCCAAGGAATTCCTTCCTGTTGTTCCTGCCTTGGGCTCCCTGATAGTGAACTGTGACCCAGAGATGTAAGCTGAATAAACCCTTTCCTCCCAATTGGTGTCCGTCAGAGTGTTTTGTCACAGCAATGGAAAGCAAAACTAGAACAGGGTAGTGGAACTGTAAATGAAAAGCTGAAGGAGGAGCAAGGCACTCCCACCCCCCTGCAACCCAGCCCCCCCAAAAATAATAATAAATACGCAGAGACACTTGAGGACCAGCAGACACCTGAGGCGGCGCAGATATGAAACTGAACGCTTGACCAAACAAAACCTTGGTTAAGCTGGGCTAACTTGTTGTTGGTGCTTTAGCATCCAAAAGGAAAATACAGGACCAGAATATAATAATCAGTAACCGTAACTATTTGCCCAGAGAAATATCAGTACTTTCTATTTCTTACCACCAACAGCATCAACTGGAGAATGGAATGCAAGAGGCCTTCTTACTCACATAGCCAACAAAAACAATAAAACACCTAGAACACACCTAACAAAAGACAACAAAGACCTCTAAAACAAAAAAAAAAAAAAAAAAAAAAAAAAAAAAAAAAACCGGGGAAAAAAAAAAAAAGAAAAATAAAAAAATGAGAAAAAAAGAGAAAAAAAAAAAAAGAAGAAAAAAAGTAAAAAAAAAAAAAAAAAAGAAAAAAATAAAAAAAAAAAGTTAAAAAAATAGAAAATAGAAAAAATAAAAAAAAAAGAGACGAGGAAAATAAATCGACATGGAGGGGAGGGGGGATAGGGTGGAGGACAAGGGCACGGGAGCATGAGCACATAAAAGAAAGGAAGGGGGAAAATGCAAACAAAAATAAGGAGGAGAGAGGAGGATCGAGCTTGGCAACGATCACTACAAACGTGGAAAAAAAATATAGGGCAAACAGACAGGGGCGGGCATGGAGAGAACACAACTCAAGGTACATGCAGAGAATAACAAAGAGAAACAGTAAAAAGCAGAAAAGGCAGGGAGGAAAAAACAAAAAAGGAAACAGATGGAAAAAGACTCTGGGCAGCGCGGTGAGACAAAATATAAAATCAAAACAGAAGAAAAAGGGTCGGCAAGAAAAAGAAAAGGGAAAGGGCAACGCAAAAAACGAGCGGGGGGGGAGAGAAGACCAAAAGTCAACACTAGTTCAATCACTACAACTAGAAAGAAATCAACTTAACAAAAAAGTTACAAAAAATAAAAAAAGAAAAACACCGCTGAAATAATACTGGGGGGGGATATGGGGGAGAATAAAGTGGTCAGAGACAGAGGAAGACATCCGCAGTGGAAGAGGGAATAGAAAGATTAAGTGGACAGTCCCGCAAGAGGGGGCTCCCGGAAAACTTGGTGTGGTGGGGCAGATGTAACAGGGGGAGGGTTGGGTGAAGGGGTGGGTACAACCGGGGGACGTGGAACGGACAAGGGGCGGGGGGCGAAAAGGTTAGGGCTGGGCGGGGAGGGGGCGACGGGAGAGATGATGGGTGCGGCTCGTGGGGGCGTGGGACGAGGAGCGGGAGGTCGGAAGGGGAGAAGCCGGATCGGGTTGCCGTGACCCGCGACCTGGGCGTGTCGAATCGCTCGGCGGGGGGCGGGGAAGGAGGGGGGGGAAAGGGGGGGGGGGGGGGCGGGGACTAACAGGGGCGTGGGCGGGGGGCCGAAAAGGGGGAAGGGGGAGAAGGCAGGTGGACGGGGATAATGTGCAGTAGCAAAATTAGGAAGGGCGGGGTGATGCGTGGTGAGTGGGGAATCCATAAGGGGAAAACGCGGACCGGGGAAGATGGGAAAGGGAGCCAGAGAGGGGGCCAGGGCAAAAAGGCTGGCACCAAAAACGTGGTGGACAGGGAACCAGGAGTGAGCTAATCGCACGGAAGGGACCTGCAATGCCAGAGGGAGACTGAAATGGGGAGGTTATTCCGAGACGGACAGAGAATGTGTGAAAGCAGTGTCCGGAACAAAACAGGACCCCCTCCCCCCAGAGCGCAGGCATAAACAGCCGTCAGCGCCCCCCGGTACCCACTACAGTTAAGTGGAGGGCACCCAGGGCGGAGCGTGCCCGGGGCGAAAGCCAACCGGAACCGACACCTACCGTTCCTGTCGGTCCGCCCGCTACGCACGAATCAAACAGGAGCCGGGAGCAAAGTGTCAGTGTCACAATATTAGGAAGGGTCCGGTGGCGGCGTGTGAAATGGGGAATAAAAAGAAAGGAAGCAGGGAAGGAAAAACGGAAGGAGGAAAGGAAAAAGGGGAAGAAAGAAGGAAGAGAGTGGAAAACCACCAGGACCGCACTCAACACAAAAACGAGGTACACAAACAGAAAACTACTGCCACAGTCGAGAAAACGAAAGTAAAAAGTGTAAATCCATCCGACTCCAATATGGCCCTTTGCTGGGCCTATTGGACCCTAGACGCTGCAATGCTGGGTGTGCCGTGCTGGGCCTCCTTTCCGCTTTTCCACTGGTCAAGTTATAGGCAAACAAGAAAAACAACAAAATAGGGACAAAGAGAATAGATGAAATGTATTTTAAACCTAAAGGCTTGTTTTTTAGTTTTGTGGTTTTTTCATCCTACTTACAAAGTAATCGTAGTACTTCCTTTGTATATTTTCGGCTTTTCACAATCTACTTGGCCCCTTTAATTCTAAGATTAGCGGGGAGCGACAAAATGGAGCAGCTGCTTTGCCTCTTGTTCCCGGTATCTGGAAGAGCAAGAAAAATAAATCGCTTTTCAAAATACATCCCACGCCCTGACGTTCTTGTATTATTTTATTGCTATTCGTCAAAAAGCGATACTTACTTATTCGAATTACACTACGCGTTTACATTTAATCCTTATGCATACTTCCTGTAATCGTTAATCAGACCCAGAAGGGATTCTCCTCACGGGATCTGATGAAAAAGTACAGGGATAAGCGGGTCGATTGGAAACGGAATTGAGCCGCACAGGAAAGGGTAGCGAGGGGGAAAAAGGAGGCAGAAAGGTAATCAACATATCATGGGTAGAATTACAAGAAAGGGTTCCTGAAGGGTTCTTAACTAGGTTCCGAGATAGAGGCTGTTATGGAGGTGGAAGGACGCTTGGTAAATCCCACAGAGCCAGGTAACCTGAGATGTCTCCACCCCTGGTCGCCTACTACGACATTGTCCACTCCCTGAATACTGACCCCTCTGTGAAGGGTCCGTCAGATGTCTGACGCTCAGAAAGTAAAGACCTCACAACGCCTCCAGGTAGCCAGGTGAAAGTCTGCAGCCCAGGAAGTGTGTGGCACAGGGGTTGGTGCAGGGGACTACTTTAAATGCAATTTGGACTTTCATTTCTATCTTTTAACTCGAATTACTCTTTCCTCTTTTCCGAGGACCACAGAATTGGTCCTTGTTGCCTGTTCGGCTGGCCTTATGTTTGGGATCTCTGCTGAGGACGCTGACATCCAGTCCATACTAGAACATCGAACCCCAGCATGGAACAGCGCCCTCTCGTCCACTGTCTACGCAGACTGGAATCTTAAGCGGCGGGGAGCTTGTCAACAATCAACCAGCAGGACCTCATTAGAGTACCTCTCCCTTTTGGCTAGGTGTCCCTGGAAATCCTTGCCAGCTTGCCCAGCACAATACATTCTATAAGATGGGAATGAAAGGTTTTCTGGGGACCTGCTGGCTTGGACCTAAGGAAGTGGATCGGTCTGATTTCAGCAAGCACTACACCCCTCCCCCCCCCCCCAAGTGCCAGCCACCCCCGAGCCTACTGCCGCAGTAGCCCATTCCTTCCTCTAGCGCCCGCTGAAGGGGTCGCTGTTTATTGTGTGCAAGCGTTACATTCCAGGACACATGAACTTGCGCTGGCGCACCTTGCCTCTTCCTCAGACACGATCCCGATACCCCTCCTCTACCCTTGGAGCTCCCTTGCTCGACCCCTCCACCCCCCATATCCTCGGAACCCTTGATCGCCCTGGAGCCACTTGGCTTTGGCCGCATGCGCAGAGTTTCATTTGGGATCCTCTGAATTCCTGGGAACTTCGTTGGATTTAACAACTGATAACACCTCCTAGCATCTCCACTCAGTTCCCTGCAAAAAGAGAGAATCCAGGAGTGATTCAAGGAAACACTCGCTGCGAGCAATTCGGTACCTGCTACACATTTGCCCAGGGCAAAATGTCCTTGGATCAAATTTATGTAGTCTCCCCATTAGGGGCTGAGAGAGAATGGCCTACGCCGTATTGAGGCGACTGCACCGCATTCTTACAGAGGGAGCCCCCGGCGGTTCGATCCCCCAGCACCCAAATTCCACCAACGGCGTCTAGCAGAAGACCCGTCTCCAAACATCACAATTCCATCCCGGAGGACGAAAGTCTTCCAGGGCGAATCCGACACCCGCCTGGGGACCATACCGCATGTGCACTACACCGGAGTGCACCAACGCCGCCGGCAGACACGCACAGCCTCATACATCATACAAAAAGTCTAATATTTAGAGTAAAATTATTATTTATTCAGTTAAAGTTCATTTTCTTCCAGTTGTTGAATTTACAATTTTTTATGTACTTATCTCTTTTATTGTTCATGTGTTCGTTTATGTTGGAATATTTTAATTTTCTTTTTTATTGAAGAATACTAAATGCAATCAAGAAATAACAAAAGAATAGAAATTAGAGAATGTCTTCGTTTAGCCTTACCATATTGGTTTACTTTAGGTCGGTCGTTTTTTTTCTCTAGTGTTGTTTCTTGTAGTAAATGCAACGGGTTGTGGTGGAAGAAGAACTAGGGTCCCTATGCATTAGCTTCCAGCCAGTTGGAAAGAGAGTGCTCGCGTGGGGGTGGATTTTTATTTTTTATTTTTTTGGACAGACCTATTACAAAGGTTTGTGCAGATAATTTTAAATGGTCCTGCAGGCTTGTTTCATTTGCCAGAATTGGGAAAAAATATTTTTAAAGGTGTAACCAAAGGAGGAAGGCCCTCGATGTGGAAGGGAAAAAGGGGAGTATGCTTGGGAGATGGGATGGAGGCTGGGCATCTACAAAATCAGTCCTTACAAGCAGAGTAGGAAGCAGCATAGACAGGGTCAATCCTTGAGACCAAGGCGCATAGTTTCCTAGAGTTTCATGGTTAATGCGAGGAACCAACCAACTTCCGTCTCTATCCAAAACTGGAGTCTGGAGCAATTCCACGTATTAGGAAGCGTTCTATGGGCTTAAAATTTTCCCACAAAAACCTCGGTTTTCAGCAGCCTAACTTCAAGAATTAGCACAGCCCGAAGAAGATCAGGACTATATAGGCCCGAAACAGCACCCACACACTAAGAGCACGGAAAATCAACTCCCAAGACAGTGACTAGGCTGCAAAATGAGGTACTACCATCCTTCTCAAATATTGCCCTGTGGTACATGGACCCAGATTCAATGCTGGTGTTGTTTTCCAATTGCCCTGGGGAATGAAGTCGAAGAGATGACAAAGAAACAAAAAAAGCTCGCCCAAAGAAATCGTCGACCTTCCTGCCGTTTAGTCTCATTTTTTGTTGTCTTCTATTATCCCTCGTTTGAATTATTGAGTCCGTTATAGATATGGATTTCTATTCTAAACTCTATCTTTATTAAGTTTATGGGTAGGTCCTGATGGATTCGGCTTCCCTCCTCCGTCCGGATATATAAGAGCACAGAAACATTAATTATATCTCTCCCAAACCCCCCCCGAACCCCCCGCCCCCCCCAGAAAAGCTCCTCGACTTTTTAACATTTTTTTGTTTCCTTCACAAAGGAATACATCTATATTGGATTGCGACAGGTATTATTCATTCTTCTTTTCCTTATCATCTAGACAGCAGGTTATCTGCGCTCTATTTATAGGAAAGTCCACGTCTGAAAGCGGTTGACTCGTCAAGGGCAACTGCGCGCGTGACCGCAAGTTCCATGAGTCATATAGAGGAGCCAATTTGAAACCCATTCCCAGGGTGGGATTCCAAGAAAGGATCTGTATGTGGTTATAGGTCGAGGAGTAGAGACTATCGGAGTGGAGGTCGTTTGGAAATCAACAGAGACCAGTGTACTTAGAGAGTGTCTCCTCCTAGACACTGTACTCTGAATCCTGACCCCTCTATGAATGGTCTGTCAGATGTCAGATGCTCAGAAGGTAAAGACATCACAACGCCTCCAGGTAGCCAGGTGACATTCTGCAGCCCAGGAAGTGTGTTGGCAAGGGGGTTGGTCAGGGGTCTATAAGGTATAACTATTTAACGGGCATGAGGACTGGCTGGCATGGAACTGTTAACCTCACTCTTTTCGTCTTTCCTAGAGCCCAGGAATTGTCCTTCGTTTGGCTGTTGAGGTTTGGATCTCTGCTGTGGAGCACCTGCCATCCAGTCGTCTAGACCCGACCCAGATGGTACAGGCTCTCTCTTGCTAGGAAGATGGAATTTAGGGGCGGGACTTGCTCAACCAGCAGGAGCATCATTAGGACTAGCCTCCCTTCTGGCTAGGTGTCCCTGGAAAACATGGCCAGCTTGGCATGCAGACTCCGTTTTTCTATAAGGTCGGGAAGAGGACGAGGTTTTCTGGGAACTGCTTGGATTGGACCGTAAGGGAAGTGGATCTGGACTGATTTCAGCAGGCGCCTGCAACACCCCTCCACCCGCCACCCGCCAAGCTGGACAGCCCACCCCGCCGACTGCCAGTAGTAGCCCATTCTTCTTCTATCCCAGCTGAAGGGGCACTGTATAGGTTGTGCAAGCTTCCCAGTCCGGGGACAATGACCTTCTCCGCCCGCCTGGCACCTCGGCCGCAATCGTCGCAGAACGGCCCATAACCCTCTCTAGCCCTGGACTCCCTTGGCACCCGCCACCTCCCCCCCACTCCTCGGAACCCTTGGTCAGCCTGGAGCCCCGTGCCTTGCGCATGTGCATAGTAACATCACTGGCATGAGGAAGAATTCAGTTGGGATTTTCTGAATTCCTGGGAACTTGTTTGGATTTAAGAGCTGATCACTCCTCTCATTCATTTCCCTGCCCCAAGGAGGGAATCCCTGAGTGATTCAAGGAAAACTCTCTGGAGAATTAGGTCCTTCTACAAACTTCACAAGGCAAAATGGCTTCGGTAATTTATGTATTCTAATGGGCCCATTCGTGTCTTTATTCTTTTATATCATCTTATTTATTGTGATTTACTTTTTTAGTTATTCGGGTTTTACTTTTTGTCATGCTTGGTTAGCTTTGCGTTTCTTTTTTAGTGAAGAATACTAAATGAAAAAAGAAAAAAAAAAAAAAAAAAAAAAAAAAAAAAAAAAAAAATTAATTTATTTATTTGTTTATTATCGTATGTCGTTTTTTATTGGTTCTGTGGTTCTGTAGTAAAGCCAGGGTTTGTTATGTCGAGTTTAATCAACTGGTGGAAGGAAAACAGTGGCTGTGCTTAGGCACGGTGGACATGGAAAGAGAGCGGGCGGTGTGCACATTTTATTTGGTAAGTTTTTGTTTAGAGTAGCCATTTTCCCCAGGTGCGGAGATATTTAAATGGTCCTAGGATGGTTTCCTTTAGACAGAATTGACAGCCAAATATTTTGCCAATGTGACCCAAAGGAGGAAGCCCTCTTGAAGTAGGATGGGGACAGGGGAGTTTTCCGGGAAGACGGCATGGAGGCTGAGCATCTACAAAAACAGTCCTGACAAGCAGAGTAAGAAGCAGAATAGACAGGCTCAATCCTTGAGACCAAGGCACATAGGTTCCTAGAGTTTCATAGTTAATCCAAGGAACCAACCAAATTCCTTCTCTATCAAAAACTCGAGCCTGGAGCAATTTCACCCATTAGGAAGGATCTGGTCGGCTTAAAAAGTTTTCCCCCAACACTTCGGATTTTCCTGAAACTAATTTCTGGAATTAGCACAGTCTGAAGAAGATCAGGACTATCTTGGCCCGAAACAGCATCCACACAATGAAGATCCCAGAGAACCCCACTCCCTTGGCAAACGCAGTACAATTATGTACATACCACTTTACTCCTCCCGCATATTGCCCCCCCTTGTGGGCTATGGACCTGATCTAGATACCATGCTGCGGTTGTTTTGGTCCCCTTTGCCTGTTCAATGAAGGCACTAAGAACGAAAAAAAAAAAAAAAAAAAAATCTCGGGCCCCAGAAATATCACATTCCTTCCCGTTTTTTAATTTGATTTTTGTTTTTTAATCTAGTTAATTGTGTCACCGCCTTCTTGTAGATTTACGGATTTCTAAATTCTGTCAGGCCCGTTTATTTAAGATTATGGTAGCTGCCACCTGAGCTGCTTTCCTTACTCTGTCCTTTATCTGGAAGGCAGAGAAAAATAAATTTTTTTTTTTTTTTTTTTTTTTTTTTTTTTTTTTTTTTTTTTTTTTTTTTTTTTTTGTGTGTATGTGTGTTTTTATATTTGTATATATTTATATTTAATTTATTCATTCTTTTTTTCGTTATGCAGCAGGGTTTCTGTCTCTAAATAGGAAAGTCCCTTCTGAGTGGTGATTGTTAGAGGGCCTGTGCTGCCTTTTCAGGAGTCATATAGAGGAGCGAAGGAGAAACCCATTCCTAGGGTAGAATTCCAATAAAGGTTCTGAATGTGGTTACAGGTTGAGGAATAGAGACTGTTGGAGTGGAGGTCGCTTGGAAATCTACAGAGACCAGGGTACTGAGCATGTCTCCTCCTAGACACTGTCCTATGAATCCTGACCCCTCTGTGAATGGTTTGTCAGATGTCTGATGCTCAAAAGGTAAAGACCTCACAATGCCTCCAGTTAGCCAGGTGACAGTCTGCAGCCCGGGAAGTGTGGTGGCAAGGGGGGTGGTTGGTCCAAGGGGCATAACTTTAAACGAACTGCATTTGGACTTGCATGTATGTTTAACTCAACTTTCCTGTTTCCTAGAGCCCAGAAATTGGCCTTCGTTTGGCTGGTGAGGTTTGGATCTCTGCTGAGGAGAACCTGCCATCCAGTCCTCTAGACCTCTGAACCCCAAGAGAACGGGACCTCCTCTTCGCGAGGGCAGATGGAATTTACCGGCGGGGGCTGGGCTCAACACCACAGCAGCCCTCTGAGGGTAGCCGTCCCTTTTGGCTAGGTGTCTCTGGAAATCCTGGCCAGCTTCCCCGGCAGAATCCATTCTATTAGATGGGAATGAGAGGTTTTTTGGGGACCTGCTGGATTGGACTTAAGGAAGTGGATCTGTCTGTTTTCAGCAAGCCTGCACCCCTTCCCCGCCCCCCCAATGGCCACCCACCCAACTCAACACCTCGACCTGCAGGCGAGTAGCCATTCTTCTTCTGACAAGATGAAGGGGCAAATGTGCGTAGGTTGTGCAAGGTTCCCAGTCCAGGGACAATGAACTCAGGCTGGCACCTGCCACGTCCTCAGAACGGCCCATAACACTCTCTAGCCCTGGATTCCCTTTGCACCCGCCACCTCCTCGGAACACGTGGTTGCCCTGGAGCCCCGTGGCTTGCGCATGCGAACAGTAACATCACTGTTGCAAGGAATAGTTCATTTGGGATCTTCTGTATTCCTGGGAACTTCTTTGGGTTTAACAGCTGATAACTCCTTTCATTCATTTCCCTGCCCCATGGAGAGAATCCCTGAGTGATCCAAGGAAAACTCTCTGGAGCCTTAGGTCCCTCTACAAATTTCAAAAGGCAAATGGCTTGGGTAATTTAATTATCTCATTTAGGGGCTGGAAAGAGAATGCGACTAGACCCCGCCGTTCGAGAGCGCTGACCCAGCTCCTACTAACACGCAGGACCCGGGTTCGATTCCTCAGCACCCACATTGACGGGCTGAGAACCGTTTGAAACTCCATTCCAGGAGAACTCCTCCAGTTCCAGGGGAAACTCCGACCCCTCTTCTGACCTCCCGCCGGCATTGGCACGACACGGTGCAACAAATCCTACATGCAGACAGTACACTCATACACATACAAAAATAAATTCAATTAAATTAAAAATTATGATTTATTCATTTATTCTTTCTATTCAGTTTTTAGTTAATTTTTATGTACATTATTCTTTCATTTTTGTTCCTGTTTCTTTATTGTTAGGTGGTTATTTTCTTTTTTATTTGAAGAATACTAACTGAAAATAATAAATAAAAAAAAAAAAAAAAAAAAAAAAAAAAAAATGTCTTGTGTTAGTTATATCTTTGTTTATTATTCTGTGTTTTTTTTCGATTGTTGTTTTTGTATTATCCAGGTTTGTGGGTGGAAGGAAGAACAAGGCTTATGCTTTAGTTCAGTTGGAAAGAAGAGTGCTGTGGTGGTGGAATTTTTTATTTTTCATATTTTTTACGCCATCTCTTACCTACAGGTTGGGAGATTTTTTTTAATGGTCCTAGGATTGTTTCTTTTGGACAGTATTGGGAGCCAAATATTTTTTCAATGTGACCCAAAGGAGGCAACCCTCTTGAAGTAGGCCGGGAAAAGGGCAGTATGCCTGGGATATGGGATGGAGGCTGAGCATCTACAAAATCACTCCTGACAAGCAGAGTAGGAATCAGAATAGACAGGGTCAATCCTTGAGACCAAGGCGCATAGGTTCCTAGGGTTTCATGGTTAATCCAAGGAACGAACCAACTTCCTTCTCTATCCAAAACTGGAGTCTGGAGGAATTTCACCTATTAGGAAGGGTCTGTTGGCTTAAAGTTTTCCCACAAACACCTCGTTTTTCAGCAGCCTGACTTCAAGAATGAGCACAGTCCGAAGAAGATCAGAACTATCTAGGCCCGAAACAGCAACCACACACTGAAGATCACTGGGAACTCCAATCCCTTGACATAGGCAGTAAAAAAATGTATACGTACCATCCTCGTCAAATATTGCCCTGTGGTCCCTGGACCCAGATTTCATGCTGGTGTTTTTTCCCCTTTCCTGGTGAAATGTAAGGTGCTTCTTCAGCGACTTAAAAACCCCCAACTCTCCACTTCAGCGCCCCAATAACTATCTACTTTCCCCTTTCCTTCACCGTTGCTTTATTTTTCTTTTTGTTTTTTTTAAATATCCTCTTATGATTATTTATCTCCTTTATATATTTAATGGAACTTTCTACCTACCTCTCTTCTTTATTTAAGTTGATGGTAGGGTCCATCTGAGGGCTGGTTTCCTCTTTCCTAGAGCTATAAGACAGAGAAAAATAAATTTTTTTTTTTTTTTTTTTTTTTTAAGCTTTTTAAAAAATTTTGGTTTTGTTCTTAGAAAGTATCATATACTATTGAATGGCTCCATAGATTAATCTTATTCATTCTTTCTTAGCATTAGACGGCAGGGTTTCTGTCCCTATTTAGGAAACTCCCCTTCTGAGCGGTGATCCGCAGAGGGCCAGTGCTGCCTTTCCAAGAGTCATATAGAGGAGCCAATGAGAAACCCATTCCCAGGGTACGATTCCAAGAAAGGATCTGAAAGTGGTTATAGGTCGAGGAATAAAGACTATCGGAGTGGAGGTCACTTGGAAATCAACAGAGACCAAGTTACTGAGAAAGTCTCATCCTAGACNTTTTGATTGGGATTGCATTAAATCTGTATACAAGTTTAGGTAGAATGGACATTTTTACTATATTTGTTTTCCCAATCCACGGGCATGGGAGGTTTTTCCATCTTCTGATGTCTTCTTCAATTTCCTTCTTCAGAGGTTTAAATTTTTTGTTGTAGAGATCCTTGGTGTCTTTGGTTAGGTTTGTTCCTAGGTATTTTATTGCTTTTGAGGCTATTGTGAGTGGGAAGTTCTCCTTGTATTCCTTCTTCAGTTGCCTATTGTTGGTGTAGAGAAAGACTACTGATTTTTCTAGGTTTATTTTGTATCCTGCCACTTTACTGAAGTTTTTAATTGTTTCTAGGAGTTTCCTGGTGGAGTTCTTAGCATCCCTTAAGTAGACAATCATATCATCAGCAAAAAGGGATAGGTTGACTTCCTCTTTTCCTATTAGAATTCCTTTAATTTCCTTTACTTGCCTTACTGCCCTAGCAAGGCATTAAACGGTAATGCATCTGAGTTAATTGGTGATATAAATTCCTGTTGTCCACATTAGCTTTAATTAAAAACTGTAAAATAATTACTTTGGGATTGGCATAAACAAATGTTCTCTATAATTTTGCTGTCATATATTATCACCTTGTAGCAATGTCTTTCATCTATAGGATGATTTAATTTAAAAATAAAGTTTGTTTCCCAAGTTAATCACATACAGTAACCCAAAACAGCATGGGTGAATTTGATGAAATCTGTGCCTTGATTCCCCCCTATAGGTATGTATAATACAACTGCCTTTTTTGAGACTCATGGGTCAAAAATAAAATCTTAAAATGAAAAAAGGGGAAATAGATAGATATGAAAACTTTTTGTCAAAAAACCTTGCAATCCAAATCTCAAAACTAACTAGGGGAAAGGACT
Organism: Rhizomys pruinosus; assembly: GCA_009823505.1. Taxonomy (NCBI): domain Eukaryota; kingdom Metazoa; phylum Chordata; class Mammalia; order Rodentia; family Spalacidae; genus Rhizomys; species Rhizomys pruinosus. Next base: position 70,833 of record VZQC01004910.1, on the reverse strand, counting down.
TGTATGTTGCAACAGGCCAGAGTATCACGAACTTAATGGCTGAGAATGAAAATGCAGCTCTGCAGTGAGTAGGATATACCAGAAAGTGCCAGCAGAAGAATTGACTCCTCTGGGCATTGAAGAGAAGAAATGCCACAGATTGCTGCAGACATCAGATCCCTCTGTGGATCCTACTAGTAACAGCTATTTTTAATGAATCCTAATGAAGCTTACCTTCTAGGTGCCACAAAGGTTTTAATACAAGAGACATTCTTAACTTCCCCCCAGTAGACTAATAACAAGAAATATGATGATGATGAGGTCATTCTCCAGCTGTAGATTGGATCCAGGTGTTATAGAGGTATTCTCTTGTAAAATTGGTGAAACTGCCTTCTTTAATTGACTAATGGACGTGGAAACTGTGAAAAGGATTATTCTCTATTCAGAACCAAATATCATGCTAAAGTCTCCTTAAGCTACGTGCTTAAGCAAAATATATTAATACAGGAGCTCTGACATCAACAATGGATTATTTTACCAAGGAGATGTTGGCCAGGGGATTCAAGCCCCCACAAAAGGTAGAGGCTCCTTGCCTCCAAATTGGGATATCTGCAGGAAGAAAGGCGATAAGGCCCTGCTGCTGAAGACCTGATGTAAACATGGAAAGATGTATGGAGACTGCACTTGCAAGTATACAGATGGTCTCTGGAATGCCAGAGAGTGTTACCAAAGGCCACTAAACCAATGAAGCAAATATGGGTCTCCTAGACTCAGGCAAGACTCCTCTATCAGGACCAGCTACACATCACCTTCCAGGAAATACTGTGCAGCAGTGGCAGACATATGTCTGTATATCCCAAATCTAATTGGCTATTAGCTGTCTCCTTGGAGGAATAACCCACGGCTAATGCCACAAGCTTACATCCTCTAATGGTTAGGAGATGTTATAAACCACACGAAGACCCTGTCATACTTAACAGAAGAAAATGTAATTCATGGATTAGCATACCATCCAAACATCTGTGTCTATACCAAAGTAACCTACCATAACAATTAGTACTGTTTAAATACCTATATATCTAATTGCGTGTGCTTCATTAGTAGGATTGAAAGGCTATATATTATACTGTTTAAATACCTATATATCTAATTGCATGTGCTTCATTAGTAGGATCGAAAGGTTATGCCTGGACAAGCTGGCAGCCCATGAAAGAAAACAGCCAGAATTGACTAGAGACCAAGACAACAGCTCCAGAGAAAGTAGACTGTTTTGCTTCTCATCCACCTGTGCCCCTTTTCTAAGCCTAGGGAACATTCTGTGGAAGAGGGTGTGCAGTAGAATGTAAGGGCTGCGACTGGGGTGAATGGTGAAACTACAACAATATAGACTGGACACTCATTTGATCAACTTGATTGAACATACAAAACCCCCCTGCTGGATGATGGGACCCATGAGCTGTGTGGGTCTGGGCACGGCTGCTTGCAAATTGGTTTTACATGAAGGATGCTTGTACTCACAAATTATCACTTATTGTTAAAAAAAATGAAAACAAAACAAAACAGAGAAAGATGCAGAAAAGTTACCGCAGAATGCATGATCTGGCATGGGTAGGGGTGGGGTGGAGGAAAGGAAAGGGATATATGCCTGAACTGAATTGGAAAATGATGTATGAAATACACAAAGCATCAATAAAAACATAATAATAATTAAAAAATAAGAAATGAATAATTTTGGAAACTACAAAAACAGTGCAAGTGTTGTGCATGATATTAATATGACAAACAAAATCCACTATGAACAGGGTTATTGAAAGAACTAAAAATAGTGAATGAAGATAACTTTCACAGTTAGGTTGAGATTGCTTCCTGCCATTCATGGCAGTTTTACAGTGTTTTATCAGAGTTACAGGTAGAATAGCTCTGAGTAATGTTACTTGGGCTAGGAAAAGACATACTTGTATTCTACCAGGACAATCAATAATATTGATGTTTGTAAAATCTATCCTTAGAGCTCCTGTTACCAAGAAATATTATGTCCTATTTAACTTTGAGAAAGACTTTATATACTTTCGGAACCAATATTTGTCTCCACTGTTTTAAATTGACTGTAATTTTATTATAAAATGTCACAGAATATTAATTTGATCAGTATTTTAATAGAATTTCTTTTTTAAAAATTTTATTTATTTATTTATTTTTATGTGTATGAATGTACTTTCTGCATGTAGGTTTGTGCATCCATGTCATGCAATCCCGCTGAGGTCAGAAGAGGGCATCATATTCCCCTGGAACTGGAGTTAAAGACGGTTCTCAGCCACCATGTGGGTGCTGGGAATCGAACCCGGGTCCTCTTCAAAAATAGTTGGAGCTCTTAACCGCTAGGCCATCTCTCCAGCCCCTTTAATAGAATTTCGTATGCATATGACTAATTGATACTCTCACCAGTACATACATATGGGTATAAAACTGCTAATGATAATCATTCTTAGAATCTTACCATCTTGCTTTTCCCTATAGCATAAAATAGTAGCTAATTAAAAATAAGAATGTTTTGGGCTTTGTAGGTGCCACGAAATCATATCACCCATCACAGGAATAAATGAGGTTCAGCAGATTCAAAGGCTAGATGATAAATTTGAAGGATTTATTATTTGGTGGGTTAAAACATTGATCTGATAATAAGGAATAGTCATAGTTTATTTGATTAATGTCATTCAAAACCAATATTAATAATTGTGCAAAGGAAGATACCAACATGAAGCCTTGTTGCCTGGCCAGGGACTTGACACCACCCACCTCGGATACCAGAGAGAAGAATTGTGTGCATGGATACAGAGGCAGACAGGAAGCCTTCAGACTCAATGGCCAGGGATAACTTTGTTTCTTGCCCTCAGAGGTCAACAAAGGCTTAGGGAATTTTGCATGGGGGCATCTCTTGAAATGTCCTGCAAATGTGCGTCACCAGTCTTCCTGTTCAGGGAGGTTTTGGAGAGTCATTAATGGGATTTCAACCAGTGTCCAATCTATAAAGAGGAAAGTCTGCTCATGCATCCAAAAAGGAAGCCTGGTTTAGCAAGAACTGATTTTGTCCTTGTGCTGGATAGCTTTAGTGTCAGCTTGACACACATGGGTTGAGGGAGCCTCAATTGGGGAATTGGCACCATTGGATTGGCCTGTGTCCACATCTGTAGAGTACTGTTTTGATGGTCGAGCAGTGTGGCAGGGCCCAGCCCAAAATGAGTGGTGCCACCCTGGGCACGTGGTTGTGTACCTTATAAGAAGGCGGGATGGGCATGAGCCAGAGGAGCAAGCCAGTGAACAGCATCTCTCCATGGCCTGTGCTTCAGCTCCTGCCTCCAGGTTCCTGTCCTGAGTTTCTGCCTTGGGCTCCCTGAGTGATGAACTGTGACCCAGGAGATGTAAGCTGAATAAACCCTTTCCTCCCCAAGTTGGTGTCCGTCAGAGTGTTTTGTCACAGCAAGGGAAGACAAACTAGAACAGTGTATGGAACTTGTAAATGAAAAGCTGAAAGGAGCAAGGCACTCCCACCCTGCAACCCCCCAAAAATAAATAAAACGAGAGACACTTGAGGACCAGAGACACCTGAGGCCCAGATATGAAACTGACCTTGACCAAACAAAAACCTTGGTTAAGCTGGGCTAACTCTGTGGCCTTAAGCATCCAAAAGGAAAATACAACCAGATATAAATAATCAGTAACCGTACTGATGCCCAGAAATATCAGTAGCCTTTCTCTACGCCAACAGCAAGCAACTGGAGAAGGAATGCAAGAAGGCCTTCTGACTCACAATAGCCACAAAAACAATAAAACACCTAGGAACAAAATTAACCAAAAACACCAAAATCACTACAAAAAATTAAAACCGCTGAAGAAGGAGATTGAACAAGACATCAGAAGGTGGAAAGACCTCCCATGTTGAAGGATTGGAAAAATAATATAGTAAAAAATTTCCATTCTACCCAAATTGATATACAGGTTCAGTGCAATCCCATTTAAAATCACCAAGAGTTTCTTCACAGACTTGGTAAAAAAAAAATCCTTAAATTCATATGGAAATCAAAAGACCCCAAAGAGCCAAAGTGACCCTGAGAGAAAAGTGCAATACAGGGTGGATCACTATACCAAAATTCAAACTATATTACAGGACTATAGGCACAAAAACGAGTCTGGTACTGGTGCAAAGACAGACCTGTAGGCCAATGGAACAAAATTGAAGATCCAAACTTGAGCATATACAATTTCAACTACTTCATATTTGACAAAGAGGCAAAAAATACTCAATGGAGGAAGGAAAGACAGCATCTTCAGCAAATGGTGCTGGCAAAACTGGATCACCATTTGTAGAAGAACAAAATTAAACCCCTACCTCTCATCCTGTAAAAATTCAACTCCAAATGGATCAATGACTTCAACATGAAACCAGAAACTCTGAAGGTGATAGACGAAAATGTTGGCAAGAACATACAAAAGATAGGCACATGAAAAGCCTTTCTAAATCAAACATCAGCTGTATAGGAAATAAGGTCAACAATTGACAAGCAGGAACTCATTAAACTCAAAAGCTTCTGTACAGTGAAATAAACAGTCAACAGAGTGAAGAGAAAACCCACAGAATGGGAGGAAATCTTCACCAGTGATGTATCTCACAGATGATTAACATCCAGTATATATATAAACTACTGAGAAAACAAGAAATAAGAAAACAAATGACACGCTCAAGAGACGGAGTAAAGACCTGAACAGAGTCTTCACAAACGAGGAAATAAATATGGCTAAGAAACATCTTATAAGTGTTGTACATCATTAATAATTAAGGAAATGCAAACTAAAACCACATTAAAAAGATAACATCTCACTCCAATAAGACTGGCTAAGATCATGAAAACAAAAGACACCAAATGCTGCAAAGATACATGCACATCTATGTTTATTGCAGCTCTCTTCACAATAGCGAAGAGCTGGAACCAACCCAAATGCCCCTCAACCAATGAGTGGATAAAGAAAATGTGGTACATCTACACAATGAAGTTCTATCCAGTGGTAAAGAGTGATGACATCATGAACTTTGCAGTTAAATGGATGGAACTAGAAGCCATTGTGCTGTGTCCCAGAAAAATACCTAGTAATAAGGCAAACTGAGCAATACATACTTTCTTTTAACTGAAAGCCACTGTACAATTATAATACCAATACCTTAATGGGATCTAGAATTAATCTACCATTTATCTTCAGACTTTGTAATTGTGATATATGGGGGGGCGGGTATGTATGCATACTTTAGAGTAACAGTAAATTAAACAGGAGAAATGTAAATTCCAAAAATGGTTACCCTCATTTGTGGATCCTAACACCAAATTCCCAGTTAAGAGGCAAGCTGAACAACATTATTGTTATATTTATTTCTATTTGAAAGCGAATGTGCTGTCATAATATGAATCTCTTAATGGACTCTAGATTTGACCTACCCTTATTTTCAAACTCTGTAATTAATGTATATGGGTGGAAGGTATGTATTCATATCTTAGAGTAATATAAAATTAGAGGGAAAATGTAAATGCTTAAACATAGTTTGGAATTAACATAGAGTTTATTCTCAGAGGTCATAATTTTGATACATATATGATAGTTATATAGTCATATTTTGGAGCAATACAAAGGAGAGGGAACAAAAGCAACATAAAGACTGGATCAAAGAACTGACTGATACAGTTAAATTCTGCCCAAAACAACAAGCCTCTGCAATGAAATATGTTGGAAAGACTGTGGGAAAGACGCAAGACATCTATGTCAGCAGGCATGAACTGGGGTAGGGTTGGGGGCAGGGGGAGGGCAATGTGTCTAAATTGGACTGACAGATAATATATGAAATACACAAATCATTAATAAAAAATTCTTAAATAATGAAAAAAAGAGGACGTCATGAAATGTACAGGTAAATGGATGGGGCTAGAAGCAGTTATGCTAAGTGATGTAAGACAGTCCAAGAAAAACAAATGAGCTACGGTGTCCCTCATTTTTGGATCCTAGCACCAAACACTGATTTATAAGGCAAATTGAATATTCTTTTCTTGTTTAGTAAGTATTATACCGTTACCTGCTACTAAAAATGTACATTAAAATTGCTATATAATTTAGGAATGTAAACTAATATTTCTTTTTACCTACACTCAAGTTTACTGTTAATATGTGAATCTCCAAAGATTTTTAGAATTAACCTACAGTTTTTCAGATTTGTAATTTTGGTATATGTGTGGAGTGTTATATGCCCATTTTGGAACAATACAAAATTAAAGGGAACAAGAACAAGAACAACAAGAACAAGAACAAGAAGAACAAGAACAAGAACAACAAGAACAATAACAACAACATAAAGACCTGTTCAAAGAACTGACTGAAACAATAAACTTCTGCCCAAACAGTAAACTTCTGCATAGAAATGGTTTTTTAAAAAGACTGAGAAAAAGGGCTGGAGAGATGGCCTAGTGGTTAAGAGCGCCGACCGCTCTTGCAGAGAACCCGGGTTTGATCCCCAGCACCCACATGGCGGCTGAGAACCGTCTGAAACTCCAGTTCCAGGGGAATCTGACACCCTCTTCTGACCTCCGCAGCATTGCACGACACGGGTGCACAGACCTACATGCAGACAGTACATTCATACACATACAGAAATAAATAAAATTAAAAAAAAAAAGACTGAGAAAAAAATGTAAGACCTATATGGCAGAATGTATGAGTTTTGTTGGGGTGGAGAGCATGGAAGGGGGAACAGGTCTAAATTTGACTGAGAAATGTTGTATGAAATGCACAGAAGTTCAATAAAAATTTAAGAAAAAAATAGAATTTTCGTGCACTTAAAATAAAACAGTTCTTGGGCTGGAGAGATAGCCTAGCAGTTAAGAGCACCGACTGCTTTTGCAGAAGACCTGGGTTCGATCCCCAGCACTCATATGGTGGCTAAGAACTGTCAGTAACTCCAGTTCCAGGAGAACTCCTGTTCCAGGGGAATCCGAGACCCTCTTCTGACCTCCTCAGCATTGCATGACATGGGTGCACAAACCTACATGCAGACAGTACATTCATACACATACAAAAATAAGTAAAATAAAATAAAAAAAAACAGTTCTCAATGAAATTTAGACCCAGCTTCTATTTTTATCTGCACCCCTTGCCCACAAGACCTAATTCATTCCTCCATACATTTCAGGTCTCATCCAATCAGGATGAGATGTCTAATCAGGACACAGATGTCCTGCAGCAAAAATTCTCCCCTTGAGTCCAGCCATCCTATCTAGAAATCATAAGTATGACAACTGTGAGAAATTATTTCTAATTGATGCATAAAAGTTGATTAATATCACTGTATAGAAATATAACTAAGAGATTCTTGTTTACATTAACCCCATCTTTCTTTTGCAAATGTTTTGTTTTACTGTTTATTAAACATGTAGACTCCCAATCAATAAAATGTCGCAAATCTGAAAGCCATAAAACAACCTCCTCCTGTTCAACTGGAGAAGTTTGGGTCACAACCAACTGACAAGTGGGGGGTGAGACACGACAGAGTCAACACACAGACACCGGGAGTTGGGTGAAAAGCAAGCAGATTATGAGCTACCACAGACTCATTTATTCCGGGAAAAAATAGGGATATATATGTGATCAGCTCTGCTCCTTCTGCGAACATGCCAGTTGTTGATATTTCAAATTTTCATTCGCCCAGGTCACTGACTCAGCTGTTGCCATGGTTAACTTCTGAGAACAGGTTAAACCTGTTCGGCAGCTGAAGCAGTAAGCACGCCAGTGCCCAAGCGCATAACACTCTACAATTTTCCATCTTTTTTTTTTTTTGTTTTGTTTTGTTTGTTTGTTTTTTGTTTTGTAATAAATTATTTGTTAATTTTTTTATATATATATATATATATATAGAATATATATATTTTTTTTTTTTGTACAAGATTTTATCAAATACTAGACCCACGCATACCCCCCTGCTATCCCTGGCCCACCAGAGCTCCTGTATTCTGCCAAACATGCTTTCATCTCTTTTCTCATCCTTTCTCAAATTCTCCATGTGGAAGTTGACTGTGTGAGCAGAAGTTTCCTGGTTTTTCAGTCAGTTCTGTGATGCAGTCCTTCTGTTATTGTTGGTTGTTTGTTTTGTTTTCATATTGCATGCATCTCCCAACTCCATGACTAAACTCAGGGAACCATGCATGAAAAATACTTAAATAGGAATTGGCACTAGATGAGGGCTACATTCGTCTTGATTTTCTGGGACGTGTTTGTTAACTTCACTCAGCATATGTCTTCTAGCTCCAGCCATTTTCTGCAAATCTCATGATGTCCTCTTTCTTACTGCCTGCATACAACTCCATTGTGTAGTGTGTATACCACAATTTCTCTAGCACTCGTCAGTTGAGGTATATTTGGGTTGGTCCGCTCCTTGTATTGTGAAAGAGACTGTGCTTCCGGTGGTCTTGCAGATCTCCTAAGTTAATTATTGAGCACATATTTCTTTACAATTTCTTTTTAATTTTTTTTTTGTTAATTTTTTTTTATTTTAAGGGATTCTTAACAATAAAATGACACAGTTTGTATTGCAGATAGCATTGATGTCAACTCATTATGTCATACAATCGGTAATTGGTGTATTTTGAACGTATACTATGTCCAATTTTGAACAACCAAGTTCCCATAGACCAGTGGAAGAAGCTTGTAATGCCCATGACATGTTGATCACATCAGGAGTCCAGACTATTTGCCTGTTGTCTCATGATTCACCCTTATCTACGCACAGCCCTTTAACAATCTACAACATCCTCTTCCCAGTTTGTTTCGCATGGCTTTTGGGAAAGGGGCACAATGTGGGTGAGGAGAAAACGGATTCTAGTTTCTTTGGAGTTGTCATTTTGGACTCCAGTTGTTAGGTTGTTTCCCTTCATGGATGACAGCTTTCACAGTGATACCCTTTTTAGTATATTAACAAAGCAAAAGCTATATGGATGTACAGGCATGTTAAGCAGTACACGTATTTGTCAAGCTAATGCTGTGAGCATAACACAGATGCTTGGATGGATTCTACATCCACAAACTGCGTGGTTTCTTGTAAGGGTGACAAGTTCTGTACTGTGGCTCACAACATCGCCCAACCACCCAGAGGACACAAGCTTGTGGCATCCCTGCTGAGTTATTCTTCAAGGAGGGAGAGCTAATAGCCCAAATAGATTTGGGATATATATAACACTTGTCTGCCACTGTTGCCAGTATCTCCAGCTGTTGAGGTGTAGCTGTATTGATGGAGGAGTCTTTGCTTGTCTCAGGGTGACCAATATGTTGCTGTATTGCTTTAGTTGCCTTGGTAAACCTTCTCTGAGCATTTCAGAGGCCAGTTTTACACTAGCCAAGGTACGTCTCATAACATTTTTCATACTCACACAGGTCTTCGACAACAGGGACTTACTGCCTTTCTCCTTGCATATTCCCACTTATAGGCAAAGGCCATTTATAATTTGGGGGGGTTGAATCCCCTAGCCAACATTCTTGGCAGTCAATAATTCATGCTGATGTCAGAGCTTTCCTGGAGTAATATATTTTGCTTAATTACACAACTTATAAACTTTACTATTAATTAATTTTGGAATTTGACTCTAGTATAGAGAAATTCCTTTCGAAGTTCCTATGCCTATCAGAATAAAAAAATAACTAAACCGTTATAAGAAATTACCACTGTAAACAGTTGTGGCTCTAGTTTACAGTTAGGGAGTGGTTTCATTACCATCATGTTTTTCTTTTTCCTAAAAAAGGGGAGAGGTAGGAAGGTTTCTCAGCATCTGGAAGGTAAACTTCATTAGGGCCCATTATAAACAGTCAACCCCAATATTATTCAGAGAGTTGCTCAATTTCCGTGACTCAGGAAGTCTGAGGTTCCTCATTTCTTAATGTTCAGATGGGTCAACCTCTCTGCTGGCATTCCGCAGTTCATCCTGCACAGCCATAAGTTGTATGTTTTCAGGCATTTAGATTGGTGATTTTTACCTATGGGAACATAAAATTCTCCTCCCATTGTTAGTTTCAAGATCAGAAAAATTGAAAATTTATCAATAGGATTGGAACACAGAGTTTTCCATTTGTATCCCAGAAAGGATAGTAATCAAATTTAGACTCATTCCCCCATCCATGCCCACCCCTTATATCCCCCTGTCCCCGCCAGAGCTCGTGGATTCTGTCACACATGTTAAGTCCTGTCTTGCATCTTTTTCTCAGTCTTTTATAACCTTTTCAATGCACAAGTTTACTGCATTGGTCAGTTCTTTGCATAGGTTTTTCTCTCTCTCTTTTTTTGTTCCCTTTAATTTAATGTTATTCTCTAAAATATGCATATATACACTCCACACATAAATCAAAATTTCAAATTCTGAAAATAAACTATATGTTAATTCCAAAACACATTTAGAGATATGTACCTCCCTAGCAATGAACAAACTGGATGATAAATGAATCGAAATTGAAAGGAAGGGACCTGCACACTCACCCCCTCCTGCTCCTGTAAACACATAAAACATAAAGGGGTCTACTCACCAAAACCGCAAAGACACTGTCTCAAACACTGGGTGATCATAGGCTACATGAGGTCCACTCATCGAATCGTAAAGGGGGTGTCTCACAAACACCAGGGGGCATTTCACAAACATCAGGGACTGCAAGCTGAAACCATAGAGGGAGTGTATTGCAAACACCTGGGGGCATCTTATAAATGAGGGGGGGTTGCAGAACACTGAAACTCCAGATGTTGTGACCCCCCACGTTTATGAGATGCCTCAGTGTTTGTGAGACACCCGCTTTGTGATTCAGTGAGTGGACCTCACCTGGTCTGTTATCCCCAGGTGTTTGTGAGACACCCTCCAGAGAAGTTTGGGTCACAACCAAAGAGTGAGGGTGAGAGACATCAGAGTCAACACACAGACACCGGGAGTCGGGAGAAAAGCAATCAGATTGCTGCCGCAGACTCTTTTATTCAGGGAAAAATAGGGATTCATATATATATATATATATATATATATATATATATATATATATATAATCAGTTCTCCTCCTTTCACGAATGTGTCAGGTGCTGATATTTCAAATTCTCATAGGCCCAGGTCACTGACTCAGCTGTGGCATGGTTAACTTCAGAGAACAGGTTAAACCTGTTTAGCAGCTGAAGCAGTAAGTATGGCAGTGCACAGGCAGGTAAAACTACAATAATCCGCATTTCCAATCCAATGATTAAACGTAAAACAGTGGATTACTGAATTCAGTATTGTATTAGTCACTTTTCTGTTGCTGTGATAAAACCACCAGGACCAAGGGAACATTTAAAAGGAAATGTGTTTGACCTTACAATTGACAGTTCCTGTGAATTAAGTGTCCACTGTGGCTGGGAGGCATGGTGGCAGGAGCTGGAGCAGAAAGCTGAGGTTCATATCTTCCAATGAGCACAGGAAGAAGAGAGAGAGAAACTGGAGCCTGCAAGGCTTGTTGTACTCACTGAGCCAGCCTCCAGTGATGAACTTCCTCCAGCATGGCCACACTTTATAAGATTTCCCCAAAACAGCACCACCAACTCGGGACAAAATGTCTGAATAATTGAAGCCTATGGGGAACATTCTCACCCAAACCTCCACATTCCACTCCCTGGCCCCCATAGGCTCCTGTCCATATAAAATGCATTTAGTGAAACCTTAAAATCCCCATAGTCTTTTCCATTCTCAATTCTGTTCAAAAGTCTACAGTCGAAAGTCTCTTCTGAGACCCAGGCCAATCTCTTAACTGTAAGTGTCTGTAAAATCAAAAGACAAATTACATACTCCCAACATACTGTGGAAGGGAATACATATTCCCATTCCAAAAGGGAGGAATAGAGGCATAGTAAGGAAATACTGGACCAAAACAAGACTGAAAACCAGCAGGGCAAACACCAAGTCCAGTTGCTCCATGTGCAATTTCTGGGACTTTACTTCCAAAGTGCTTAGATGGCTAAGCTCTTTCAGTTTTGCATGCAACATACATCTCTTCCTTAAGCTGGTACGACTCCCTGTATGCAGCTCTTGTCAAATATCTCACAGCTCTGGAATCTCGAATATCTCCTTGGAATCTCCACTGCCAACCGTGCTTCACCTTCACAGCTTCATGCAATGGCCTATTAGGGCCTTATTTATGCAGGTAAATCCCTCCTGCACTCTGCCTGGCCTTGGCGGCTCTCTGAAACCACGGAGAAAGAACGGATGACCCCTTCACTCGTGCATCCTTCATGCCTCAAAAGCCAGCACCAAGTGAATGAAACTGCTGAGTTTGGCTGCAAATTTGGGATGGAATCTGGCCTATTTCAACCACATTCACCACTTATCTCTGCCTTTGAATTGTTGGAGTAGAAAAGCTGCTGAGTATTTTCCTTTCAAAAGTTGGAGGCCGGGGCTGGAGAGATGGCCTAGCCGCTAAGAGCTCTGACTGCTCTTGTAGAGGACCTGGGTTCGATCCCTAGCATCCACATGGTTGCTGAGAACCGTCTTTAATGCCAATTCCAGGGGAATCTGACACTCTCTTCTGACTTCCGCGGCATTGCACAACACGGGTGCACAAACCTACATGCAAACAGTATATTCATACACATAAAAATAAATAAAATTTTAAAAAAGTTGCAGGCTTAATTGTTGTGTTCTTTGCCTAGGGGTACTGTTTGTATTGTTTACTTGTAAATCTCTAGGCCTCTCCTTAATGACTTTAATCTCACTCTTTCCATTATTTACTTGTAAATATCTAGGGGTCTCCTTAATCACTTTAATCTCCTTTTCAAAGGGATCCTCTCCTTAACATGCCTTGGCTCCAACATTAATCTCCCTAGTGCACGTTTCCAATCCAAACGGTACACTCTGCATTTCCTTCTGCCCCATTTGCTCTTTTTCACTGTAGATCTGTATAACATTCACCATTGATAACCACACCAGTATTTCTGTTAGCTTGTCTTGAAATATTCTCCACCAAAGAAATTAGTCCATTGATTTTCAACTTAGCCTAAGGCAAGCATTTGCGCTGTGAGCAAACTCCAACCAGACTCTTTGACAAAGTATCCCAGTTGCTGCTTAAGTGCTTAATTTCCTCTGGAAATACATTTTTCTCAACACTGTTCAATATTTATGATACCTTTATAATGTTTTCTCACCTTTATGAATTATAATGCCCCGTTTGAATAGGATACACATTATCCTATCCAAAAATATGCAGCCTGAAATAAATGGAGATAATACATTTAACACTGTCTGATATTTCTTCCAGGATTCTACTAGAATGGCCCTTTAATCTCTCCTAATAGCATTCAACAGCTTTTCTAGCCCAAAGTTCCAAACTCTTCCACATTTCTCCAAATGCCCATATGGTCAGGCTCTTCACAGCCAACACCCCCACACTCAGTACCAAAAACTGTATTGGTAACTTTTCTTTCGCTGTGATAAAGCCACCAGGATCAAGGGATTTATAAAAGAAAGTGTTTATTTGAGCTTACATTTGATAGTTCCAGTGAATTAAGAATCCATTGGGGCAGAGAGCCATGATGGGAGGAGCTAGAGCAGAAAGCCAAGGTTCACATCTTCCAATGAGCACAGGGAGCAGAGAGAGAGCAACTGAAGCCTGCAAGGCTTGTTGAACTCACAAAGCCTGTCCCCTGTGACATATAACCTCCAGCTTGGCCACTTCCCAAAACACCACCACTGACTGGGGACAAAATATCTGAATACTTGAAGCCTATGGAGGACATTCTCATTCAAATCACCACAGGCATATACAAAGTGTACAAGGAATTTAAATTATATTGTTCTTAGAAAATACTAGGCATGTATGGACATTCTAGATGAGTATCTCAGAAATAGGTATAATATCTAAATAAATGAATTTGAAAGAAACAGTTGCCCATTATATGCACTTATGCTATCATTCTTTATTTTGGAGAAGGTGGGATGAAAGGAAACAAAAAAAAAACAACATACTTCACTTACATTCACTTTAACAAGGATGTGAAAATAAGTGAGCACATTTCCAAATAATTTGTAGTAGATCGATAGAAACATACATTATTACAAAATCACCTTAAGTTTTCTTACTATGTCTTATAACCACAAAAATACACTTGAATTACTGTAGTAGTACCCGTTATCCTATTCAAAAATATGTGGTCTGAAATAAATGGAGATAATACATTTAACACTGTCTTATATTTCTTGTAAGGCTCAAACTAATTGCGAAAATATGATTTGTAATTTATAATGCATTAAAATATAAGAAATTTTTATTAACATTAGATTGGCTTATCTTTACTCTAGTCTATGAAGTCCTTAAGATGTTAACCTTTTTTTGAAATTTTATCCATTCAGTTTTTATGTATATGAATGTACTGTCCGCATGCAGGCCTGTGCACCCATGCCATGCCATGCCGCTGAGGTCAGAAGAGGGCATCAGATTCCCCTGGAAATGGAGTTCTCCCAGAATCAGAGCTACAGTTGGCTCTCAGCCACCATGTGGGCTCTGGGGATTGAACCCGGGTCCTCTGCAAGAGCAGTCGGTGCTCTCAACCACCAGGCCATCTCTCCAGCCCCTAAGATGTTAACCTTATAAAAGATTAATCAGATGTTACAAAACTTAGGCTACTTAGTGCAGGTTTTATAGTCACGTTGTGTTCATTTATTTATTGTGAATCAAGTGATGTTCAACAGAAGTTTTCCAAGGTCAGTATAATTCATAAAGATGAGAACACATTATAAGTATCATAAATATTGAACAACCTTATAAGATATTTGTATGTATATATTGAAATATATTCCTGTGTCTTATAAACACCTTTTAACACATTTTGAATTATTAACAGCTGTGAAAAAAAATACTGACAGTAATGTGAAGCATAATCATGTCATTCAAGACATTTACAGTTCCTGGGGATAAAAGAATATTATTCTAAAAGAAGTATCCATTCTCAAAAGAACGAAAGAGTAATTCATGCAGCTTTTGCAAGTTATTACGTTTGTAAGATAAAATTTTTCATTTTTGCTTCAAGGTAAATTGTCTGGGGATATGGTGTGCAGAAAAATGAAAAAGGAACAATAACCAGTTTCTCAGTCATACAAGATACTAATCTACTAAATTCAGTATGAATTTTGACTAATAGTGACTAATCTACTAAATTCAGTATGAATTTAGTAGATTAGTCACTTTCCCAGAAAAGACCTTCCACTACTATGAAATAAGACCCCACTGAAACTGAACTGAAGCAATCTGTTTGACTTCCTCTCATCCAAATATTCCTGTACTTTTCTTCTATAGAAAGGATCAAACAAGCCCTATTTATTGAAAATGTTATTATTTGCTTATAATGTTAATAAAAATCTGAATCAATATAGCATACAAAGAAGTGGTTATTTTTAGAGAACCAGAATTTGATGTTTGTCACCATTATAATTTTATTGATTCACTGTATTCATTTTATTGACATGCAAACCAATGGTGTTCTCTGTGCCTCTTGCTGGAAAACAAGTGCTATCGTTTCTATTCTCTTTTTTTTTATTGAAGTTTTGTGCAATTCATACAACATGTATCAGTCCAATTTTAGACTCATTCCCCTTTCCATGCCCCCACCCCACCTGAGTTCATACATTTTGCCATACATGTCTTGCATCTTTTTCTTTTCAGGCTTTTAAAAGTTTTTCTATGCAGAGACTTATAGTTTTGGGCTGAAGTTTACTGTTTCAGTGAGTTCCTTGATCTGGTCCTTTGGTAGTTCTTCCCTCCAATTTGTATTGCTCCAAAATATGCATATATGATCTTCATCACACATATACCAAAATTATGATGTCTGAATGTAAACTGTATATTAATTCGAAAACTTTTTTTTAGGAATTCGCATTTTTCCCCTTTAGTTTTATATTACTCTAATGTATGCATACATACTCTCCCCTCATATAACACAAATACAAAGTTTACATTCCTACCAGCAGTGGATGCGTGTTCCCCTTTCCCCACAACCTCTCCAGCATTTGGTGTCTTTTGTTTTCTAGATCTTAGCCAGTTTTATCAGAGTGAGATAGTATCTTAGAGTGGTTTTAATTTACATTTAATTATTAATTATGTTGAACACGTTTTAAGATGTTTCACAACCATCTTTATTTCCTCAATTGTGAAGTCTCTGTTCAGCTCTTTATTCCATCTCTTGAGTAGGTCATTTCTTTACTTAGGTCTTTGGTTTTCGAGTAGTTTATATATTCTGAATGTTAATGATCTGTCAGATTTATCACTGGTGAAGGATTCCTCCCATTCTCTGGGTTTTCTTTTCAGTTCATTGATTATTTCCTTCATTGTACAGAAGCTTTTGAGTTTAATGAGATCCCATTTGTCAATTGCTGACTTTATTTCCTGCACAGCTGCTATTTGAATTAGGAAGTCTTTTCCAAATTATGCCTATATAAACAACACATATGTATCAAAATTATGACCTCTGGGAATAAACTGTATGTTATTTCCTATATATGTTTTAGGGTACTATTAGTTTTTTTTTCCAAACCCAATTTTTATTGAAGCTTTGTGCATTTCATACAAAATTTCCAATCAAATTTAGACCTGTTCCCCCTTTCTTGTCCCTCTTCCACCCCACCAGAGCTCATGCATTCTGGGAAACATCTTTTTCATCTTTTACTCAGTCTCTTTTAAAATTTTTGATGTGGAAGTATTCTGTTTTGAGCAGAAATTCACCATTTCAGTTAGTTCTTTGAACTAGTCTTTTTGTGGTTGTTGTTGTCTTTATTTTTCATTCCAATTTCCATCACTCCAAAATATGCATATATGCATGCCACAGGGTACTAGTAGTTTTTAAATGACCTGTGTTATAGGAACCCATTAAGATATTAAGAAAGAATCCAAATAGTCCCATTTTGTACCACTAAACTGAGCCCATATCAGAGAAGATGTTGTTGGATGTAATGGCAAGTTAAAAAACTGTGGTGGCCCTCAAAGATTCCTGACCTTTGTTTATGGTTCAAACACCAATCTTGTTACTGCAGTGGAAGGACTTTGCAGATGTTTTGGACAGGTAAGTGGTAAAATACAAATTATCTAGGGACATTAGTGAGTGTGCCATAATACTGGTTTTGTTCATTTGTTTTTAGCAAAAAATCTTCTGACAAAAGAAGTTGGAAGATTCAAACTGTGGAAGAGATTCAGGGCAATGGAAGCTTCTCCATTAATGATTGGACATGGCTTCATGATAAGGCCCTAAAAATGCCTCCTAGGGAATCCATGCCTATAGCCAGCAAGACAATGGCTACCTGGAGGGCAAAGAACTGAGATCCATTACAATGAAAGGGAGCTCAGAAATAGATCTTTCCATGGTTGAGCCTTCAAATGAAGATGAAGCATGATTGACACCTTGATTTCAGCCTTAGAAAACACTGCAGAGGATCTAGCTAAAATGTGTCATAAAGGATGATAGATTTATGGACACTCAAAGCACTCAGTTCATGTAATTTGTCACAGAGCAATAGAAAGGTATGGGGAGAGAACAACAACAACATAAGGACTGGGTCAAATAACAGATTAATACAGTTAAATTCTGCTTAAAACAACAAGCCTCTGCAGGAAAAAAAATCATGGAAACAGAGATAAAGATGCAAGACATGTATGGCAGAATGCATAAACTGAGGTGCGGGGTATTCAAATTAGAATGAAAAATGATGGATGAAGTATACAAAATATCAATAAAAAAACCCCCAAAATAAAAAAAAAGAAAGCCTTTTCCTATACCTATGTATTACAGGTTGCTCCCAACATTTTCTTCTATCACCTTCAGAGATTCAGGTTTCATCTTGAGGTCTTTGATCCATTTGGAGTTGATTCTAAGAAGATGAGAACTCAGGGCTGGAGAGATGGCTCAATGGTTAAGAGCACTTTTGTAGAGGACCTGGGTTTGATTCCCAGCACCCACATGACAGCTAAGAAAAGTCTTTAACTTCAGTTCCAGGGGCATCTGACACCCTCTTCTGACCTCTGCAGCATTGCAAACAGTGCTTTCATACACATAAAAAAGATGGGAACTCAACCTTCCTAGGGATGAAATTTTGTTCAGAATGAATGCAGAAATTCTTAAATTTCAAGCCAGTGATAAAATTTAAAATATTTTGTTTATTATTTTCATTTTATATGTATGAGTGTATTGCCTGGATTTTTTATTTTACAATTTTATTTTATTTTATTTATTTTTAATATATTTTATTGTTATTAAACTTTTTCATACATTATACATCATTTCTCAATCCAATTTAGACTCATTTCTCTTTCCATGCCCACCCAAGTTCATGCACTCTGCCATACATGTCTTGCATCATTTTCTGAGTCTTTCCAGAGTTTTTTCTTTTTCGCTTTTTTTTATTTTTTTCACGTTTCCCATTAATTTTATATTACTCTAAAATATGAATACATACCCTCCATACATATACCACAATTACAAAGTCTGAAAATAAGTGGTCAGTTAATTCTAGAGCCCATTAAGGAATTCACATTATAACAGCATATTTGCCTTCAGATATAAAGAAATATAATATTAACTTTCCTCAGCTTGTCTTTCAACTAGGGATTTGGTGCTAGCATCCACAAATGAGGGATACCATTCATCATTTGTTTTTCTGTGGGTAACTTCACTTAGCATAATGACTTCTAGATCTATCCATTTACATGCAAATTTCATAATGTCACCTTTCTTTTCTGCTGCAGAGAATTCCATTGTGTAGATATACCACATTTTCTCTATTCACTCATCAGTTGAGGGACACTTGGGTTGTTTCCAAGCTCTTTGTTATTGTGAAGAGAGCTGCAATAAACATAGATGTGCATGTATCTGCGATAGGATGAGTCTTGCGGGTATATACCCAGGAGTGGTATGACTGAGTCAGATGGCAGGCTTATTGTCAGTTTCTTGAGCATTATTCACACTGTCCCTAAATTTCTGATCCTAATGATCCACCTCCCAAATGTTCCAGTTATAGACCTATGCCACCATGTCTAGCTTACATTTTGTGTTTCAATAATTTTTTCTTTGGCTTTAATTTATATTCTTAAATATCTAAGATACACAGTCACCATAACACCTTTGTAAGCAGTGCCAACATGTAGACATTTAAAATGACACATTTGAACATGTGGCATACTAGTAGGGTACTCTCCTAGTATCTTTGATTCCCTGGGTTTCCTTATCAGAATAACAAAAGAAAAAAGTTGAACAATAAAGTTTATAGGGCTTCTGTTCCTCCTCTGAATTATACCTTTTTCACTGGCTATTGTATTGTTTGCTTTTTCCTGAATGTATTTTTACTTTTTGTAAAATATATGTGAACACATGGTTATACTCATTAAGAATGGCTTTTCCTAAATTATCTTTCCACATTAATCATCTTTTTAAAGATTCATTAAAACTATAGATCCATACATGTTGTTTGTGGGGCTGTAGGTGTTTGGGCACAACAGCCTGCAGATAGGTTTTGCATGAAGGATGCTTGTACTCATGGATTATCACTTATAGCTAAAAATGAAAAAAAAAAAACTGAGAGAAAGATG
>VZQC01004910.1:0-51148 GCA_009823505.1 Rhizomys pruinosus | reverse complement strand
GCATGATCTGGGATGGGGTGGGGGGGGGAGGGAAAGGGAAATAAGCCTGAACTGAATTGGAAAAAATGTATGAAATGCACAAAGCATCAATAAAAATTAATTTAAAAAAATAAATAAAAAAAAATAAAAAAAAATAAAAAAAATCAAAAAGAATACAGTGCTGCAACAACTAGTTTCACCCATCTGCTGGCATAGTATCCCATAGTGACATCTTTTGCACCATAGTACGTTATTCAAACCAAGAAAGTGACATTGAAACAATAAAATTAACTATTCTAGAGACTATGGATGCATGCTATTAATGGTTGCACATATTTTTATTTTTGGAATTTAAAAAATCATATTTCATTTATTGGGGGAGTATATGGGTGTGTGCATGTCAAGGCCTAAATGTAGAAGTCAGAGTGACATCCTATATGGGTCAGTTCTTCTTCCACCATGTGGAGTGCCAGGATTGAATTTAGGTGATCAGATTGGCAGGGAGTGCCTTTGCTGGTGAAGCAATCTCACTTGGCCTGATAGTTGGTATTTTTGTAAACTTCTATTAAATATGTATAGAGTCAAAATGTATCTATATATGTATATGCAGATTCATGTAACTCCACTGCATCCAAATCTATACAGTTGATTGACTACTGCAAGGAAGCTACTTTATAGCATCACTGTATAGTGATATATACTTCCTACTTTATCAATCAATGGCACCCAAATGATGTGTTCTCCATCTCTAACACTTTACAATCTCACAATTCTATATAAATAGAAACACAGAGTATGTAATCCCTAACCATTTATTTTAAAATAATCAAATATTTATAGCAAGTGCAAACACAGAAGAAAAAAATTCTCATAAAATTCTAGGTTTCCTTCCTTAGTAATATCCAAAGCAGAGTATAAGATGAAAATTTGCAAACCTGTTGGACACTGTTGCTGACAACTATGCCCTAGAATTTGTAGGCAGAGGCAGGAGGATTGCCACTAGTTTGATGCCAGAGACCCTGACCCAAACAACAATGAAAAAAGCTGGGATTTGTAACATATATTTCTTTGTGTCAATGGATTTATATCCTGTGTGTATGACCACCGCAACATTAAAAATTTAAAACAAGATCCTAGCACTACACCTTAATAGAAACATCTACCTCTCCTCATAGTTATAGTTAGCATGTAAACAAGGTCATTTTTCATCATTTCTATAATTTGTAAATTGAAATCAGAGCATTAGAATTTTTAAGTGAATTTCTTTTTTTACTCAGCAGCCTTGGTAGATGAATCAATAGTGTTTCTTCTTATCCTATGATACGAATGTCCCACATCTCACTGAAACATTTTCATGCAGTGAATGTACCCATGGTTTTATTCTTCTTATCTCACTGTATGAATGTCCTACAGTTTGCTGGAACATTTGACTATTGTTGAAATATCTTGGCTGTTTCTACTGCTGAGCTGCAATGAACAATGTTGCCATGAACAATTATGTAGAGAGGTTTCTTCAGGGAGATATAAGGTCACATTTTCTGGGGTAAGTGGAAAGAAGTGCAACTGCTATGCTGCTTGGCTACTTGGTGAGTGGAAGTTTGTTTTGTCTTTTCAAAGTTTTCACTATTTTATATTTACATGCAATATTATATTCTTGCCTGCATTTATTCTTAACCTAATTCATTGGTTTTGTTAGCCCTATTTGGCATTACATTTTTATTACATTATTGTACGATAGTTGTTAACATAACAGTGACACTGTGATGTCTCATAAGAAATATTAATTATCAATTGCTTGATACTTGACGAAGTTGAAATCCTTTCATGTGTTTGTTATCTGTGTAGATTCGCCAACAAAATGTTCCTATATGGTTTTTGCCTATTTCCTTCTTATTTGGTGGTCCTTAGAAGAGAACCCAAACATTTGTCCATGCTAAGCATTTACTCTTTACAGTGAGCTATATACCCATTTTAATTATTTTTGAATGTGTAGTTTTTAAGAGGTGTTTTTTTCTTACATAAACAAACGCCTTATAAACATCTTTTCACAGTTTTTCCTTTCATTCTTTTGAGAAGATATTAGAAATGGGATTCATTTCTAATATCAGTGAGGTATAGATGTTCTATGGATTAAGCTTATCAAATAATGTCTAATGAAACTCAAGGTCCCCCTAAAACTCTTTTGTCATTGAAAAGTTTATCAATTTAAAAATTTACATTAAATTCTTCATTTGATTATATACAAGATTATGAGATTGAGCCACAATTCAGTTTTTTCACTAATAGAGGCTCAATTGCTAGAGAAATATTTGCTTCAAAATCCAATCAACTGAGGTTTTTATGACTATTCACTTTGACTTTTTTATTATCCTTTGAACAGTTCATACATGTATATTTATGAAACATGTATATAGATTATATCCACCCTTCACCTCCCACCTCTGACTTTCCACAAGTATTCCCTCCCAAGCTTCATGTCATCCTTTAAAAAAATAAAATTAATGGACTTAGTCCAATTAGTACTGCCCATCTGCAAATGGGTGTGAAATCATCTAACAGGGCATGGGAAACCTACTAGTGGCCAATCTCCTAAAAATGATTCTCCCTCCATGTGCAGCTATCTACTGCCTACAGAGCCTTGGCAATGGGTGAGGCTTCAGGATCTGCCCTGCAGTCTATGCTGGAATTTTTAATTGGCTTAGACTTGAGCAGGGAAAAAAACAACATAACACTGCTTTGAGTTCGTGTATACAATAGCCATGTCATATACAAAAGGCAACATTTCACAGCTCTCCTCCCAGTCCTGCAACTTTCTTAAATATTACTTTTCCATAACTCATTGAGATGGAGGCATTTATACAGTGCCAACTCTGCTCTGTTCACCCATGTATCAGTTTAGCTGCCATTATCTATCTGCACGTCTCTCTTAAGCAGACCATAGATTTTAATATACATCTATCTGTCTATCCATCTAGCTATCTGTGTGAAGGTTAAGGGAGTGTGCCTGAGTGTGGGTAAAGGTCATGAAATCATAAAGTGGATCATAAGATTAGAAAAAAAATGGTGTTGAAGCAGAGAGAGATACATTGAACACATGTACTTGTAAGCTGAAAAGAGGCTACTGGGAGCTAGGAAGAGGAGGGATATGGTGAGGGAAAGATCAATAAAAACAGCCCTGGAGGTCATTAGTCTGGTTTCAAACCTGTGATCTTCCTTCTTCTGTCTCTATGTGCTACAATTACATGCCTGTACCAGCAAGCACTACCACAATATTGTTATGTATGAAGTGAGAAATTCATCATTGTATATTTCTTTATGAATATTTTACATGTGGCTCAATATGTACAGTGTCTGAGGTTAATATTCCCAAGCTAGATTTTTTTAGAGTACTATATTTTAAATTTCTGTTTCTGCCTTAACAAATATGAGTAAACCTGAGATGTTTAAAACCAATATATTATTTTTCAGTTCCTGTAAGACCATACTGAATTATGTGAAGAATAATCTACTTCCTATCTCATCTACATTGTAGACTGGACTCAATTCCTTGAGTTTGGAGGAGGAAAATATCAACTTCCTTGCTGGTCAGCTGGCAGGTAGCACACTAAGTTCTTTATAGTTGTTTTTGTTTTGCTTTGTTTTCCTGTCTTCTTACACAAGCACAATTGATAGACCTCCTGCTGTTCTGAGTATTAGAAACAAGATAGAAATATAACCAGATGAAACAAACTCATCGTTTTGTCTGAGAAGGTAAAAGGCACCCTCAGGGAGGCATGGACCTTACTCAGTATGAGATGATAAGAAGCCATAGTAGGCTAAAAGAGGGAGAAATATCAGAAGTCAGGACAAAAAACTCTGAGTGAAGACTAATGCATGACAGTTTTGAGTCAAGGCAACCAGAAAGACTGATGCTCCTCCAATGGGTATTCATGTATGTATCTCATGTGTAAGGAAGCAATTAGCAAACATTCGGCCCTTGATCAAAAAACAGGGGGAGTGGGAACAATACAGGAAGGAAGTGGAAGAACCTTAGTGAAGACTGAAGACCCCCAAGCAGGACAAGACAGAGAGGGCCATATGACAGCAATAGTGTCTGAAGCCAGTGTTCACTTTCTCTTTGAGAGTTCTCCCCCTTCTACCCAAAGTCAGGGTAGAGCTAAAAGCAGACTGTCTAATTTCTGAAAGGATTTAGTAAGTAAATTAGTCAAATATACTGGAAGGTACAGGTTACATAGCCTAGGAACCCTATAATAGAAGAGAAATAATCCACGATGAGGATCCCAAAGAATGAGAATTTAAGAGATAAACATCATGGAGTAAATGGGTACAAAAGGAGACTAGAGAAATGGATTTTGCCATTCATTATGACTTTGTTTATATTAAAATCTGATTTTATGACAATTTAAATCTTTGTTTCACATGATACCATTAAGTAAATGGCAGGCAATTCCTTCATATCATTGATTAAATATTAGGATAACATTTCAGCTAGTAAACATAAGATTTTTTGTATCTGTTAGGCTGGCAAACCGAATGATATTGATTCCCTTATAACTCCAGCCACATGAAAATTCTAAATAAATGTGTTAACCTGAGGACTACTATCATACAAAAAAAGAAGGTAACTCTATCCCAAAGAATCAGTAAAGATAGTGAAAACCATAATGTTCACAGTCATTTGGCACATGTTACTTCAAAGAATAAATGACAATTGAAAATAAGCCCTAGTAGGACAAGGTCAGTGTAGTATCTACAAAACAAAAGCAATGTAAATTTGTGCATTTTGCTAATTTCAGGTCCTTTGAGTACATACCTAACACTGGAATTTCTGCAACACATACTATTTTGGGGCCATTTACAGAACATTCATAATTTTCCCAGATGGCTGTACCAATTATATACCCACCAACAGTTTATCATAGTTTACTCTTCTCCATAAATACATCAGCATGTGTTCTGTTTCATCTTTTCCAGAACAGGAATTCTGATGTGTGTGAGGTTGGATCTTATTTTTTTTTTTTTTTTTGATTTTCATTTCCTAGAAGAGATGTTGAACTTTTTCTGTTTTTTCAAATAACTGTTTGTTAATCCACATCTCCTCCTTTGACAAATGTATGTTCAGGTATTTTGCCCACTTTTTAATCCAATGGATTGGTTGCTAATGAATTATTTTAAATACTAACATTTGTTAAATATAAGGGTTGATAATATTTTCTCTTAATATGTTTGTTATCTAGTTATTTATACACTTAATGCTTCTTTCATTGTGTAGACTCTTCTTGCTCTTGTTGTATGTGCTTTTGGAGATCCTACTGTAGAAATCATTGCCATACCCATTGTCCTATATTTCCTCCTGGTAGTTTAGAAGTTTTAGCATACACATGTAAGCCTTTAATCTATTTTTATCCATATATAAAATGAGCAAATTTCATTCTTCTGTGTGTATACAGTTTCCTCAATACCTCTTGAAGAAACTATCATATCTACACTGTTTTGCTACCTTTATGAAAATAACTTAATCATAAATGTATAGGTTTAGTGCTGGAAATTCTATCATATTTCCTCATTAAATTTAATCTGGCCTATCTGTATGGCCTTAAGCATCCAGAAGGAAAGTACAACCAGAAATAAATAAAACCAGAGAAACTGTAATGCAGACACAAAACTTGAGATCTTAGTAAAAAGACAAAAANTAGTAAAAAGACAAAGAAAAAAGAGAGAGAGAGAGAGCACTGTTGTTTATCCTGTCTACAATTCTCACAGGCAGGTGCATATGCTCTGTAGATGCCACTGTTTTAGGCATTCCTCAACGTCATGAGATACAGGTTTTTTTACTTTTTAGCCTTCCAATGTGGACTGAGGACTGCTGAGATACTCAACTTGTGAACTAAGCAGCTAATGGAAATTCAGCCTCCTTAGAATATGGACTGCCATTGTTGGATTACCTCGGCAGTATCATGGAGGCCAATGCAGGGGGATCAAGACAGGACGTGAGCTTACTGGACTTCATTTGGGGGCACAATATTTAAAGCAGAAGAGTGACAGTAAGTGATTCCTTCTGCATAAGGATTTTTTTGTAGTGTAATGTCTTAATCATAGTCTACCATCAAATATTTTAGGAATATCTTTAGTGTTTAGATAGTATATTAACAGCATGCAATAATTACATCATAGGTTCTCAAGAAGTGACAGTCTATTGCAAGGACCTTCTTTGCTGCCAGTTATCATAGGCTGTTTAAAGTTAGAAAACTGAATATAAACACTGAATATTGTAGAAATGCAATTTGCTCAGTAATACTTAAGTTGTTGCAATATTAGATTATCCATTTGGTTGTTACAAAAAATCCTTAAATGTAATTGATGGTTGTTGCCATAATAGTATATTGCCTGTATTTCTACCTCTAGTAATGGGCTTTATGTGCTAGATTTCAATATCCTTGATCCTGGTAAAGTGCACAAGTCTTTTTAAAAAGAAACATGGTTTACTTGCACAAAACTGATCAAATTTGAGAGATTGTTAATGCCCTTGAAGTGGTTTTTGTGGGTGTGAAACAAATGGCAATAATTTGAATTGTTCCCTTATTATAGTATTGAAATTAAGTCTACTTAATCTATCAAGTCATGTTAATGCCCTGATTTTATATACTTGTATCTATCAATAAACATTGTGAAAAAATAAAACCAATGCAATAAAAATATACAGTTGAAAAAGTTGTCTATATTGATGCCAATATCATCATTTAAAGTTTTGTTTTATTGATTATTTTTATTTTATCTGTACGCATGCGTTGTATACACAAAAGTGAACACTTGTACAATATCCATGGAGGACATAAGAGGGCATCGGATCCCCTGAAACTGGAGTTACAGACAGTTGTTATCTGCCATGTGGTTTCTAGGATTTGAACCCAGGTCATCTGCAAGAACAGCCAGTGCTCTTAAACTGTGTCATCTACACAGCCTAATATCATCTTTGAGATTGCAATAATTTGATATTTTAAATCAGAGAATTTCACAGAATTCTTTTAGATTTCTTCTCCTTGCTCAAACTTGCCCTTGATTTTTGGACAGTTTTATGATTTCAAACAAATTTTAAGATTTTTCTCCTTCTTATTAGTATGTCAGAATGTTTGTATAGATTATCCCTTTGTGGTATATAGAAATATTAAAATATTAAGTTTGAAAATTTGTAGACTGAATTCTTTTCCATTTATTCATTTTCTTTTAAAACTGAATTTGTATGTATGTCATACATAACTTCTCAGTCAATCTTAATCATCATTATACTCGCTTTTCCCTTGGCACCTTTGCTTGCCCCCCCTCCCCTCCTGTAATTCACACATTCTGTTATTTGTGTAAAAGCCCATTGTGCCAAATTACTCTCCCTGCTCCTTCCTCATGTCAGCTCCTCCCCTGAGCTCTAGTTAGCCTATCTAAAGTCTCATGTCTACAGATGGCCAGGTCTTCCTTACCTAACCACCATCTGCTGCCAATATTTTCTCAGCCTAGCTTAGGCACTGCTACCCATTTCTAAAGTTCTGTTCTGTTTTTTTTTTTTCTTTTGGTTTTATTTGAGGATGATGATGATGATGATGATGATGATGATGATGATGATGATTTTAATGTTTCCATGAGTGTTTGCCTTTTTTTTAATAGAGATATATATCTCCTTCTTTGGACTAATTTATTACTCAGCATATTTTTGCTGTAATTTCAAATAGGCTTAGTTTAATAATTAACTTTGATAATCTTGTTAATAATACACCAGAGAAAATAATGTGGTCAAAATGCATTTATTTTGAATCTGGAAAATTTGCTGAAATTGTTTATCTGTTCAACAAGTTTTGGGGTTATATAACTGGGATTTTCTAGATATAAGATTTACCAATCTTCAAATACAGACAATTTATCTTCCTTCATATTTTCATGCCCTCCATTTCTATTTCTGGTCTTATAACTCTGCCTAGTACTATGTTCAATAGAAGTGTTAAAGGTGAAAATCTTTGTCCTATATGTGACAAGAGAAGAAAAACAAACAGTGCATTATTTTGTTATCTGTGTGTTTCTGATATATGGCCATTATTATCTTAAGGTACATTTCTTTTATATTTATTTGTTGAGAGATTTCATCATAAAAACAAAGAATTTTGTCATATGCTATATAAATCCTGTTCATTGACAAGTATGGAGAAAACAATGAGTAAAGGGAAAAGTTTTATTTAGACTGAAGAAATAAATGTGAGTGATCTATTGCAAATCATGGTGATGATAATAATTATGTGCTTATATTTAAAAATTAATAAAATAAGATTAAGTATTCTCAGCATAAAATGATTAAGAGACTAAGTACTTATTAGGCATATTATTTATCATAATATAATTTGTACTGGAAGTACACATACGTAAACACATAACCTTGTGAACCATAAACATCCAATTTATTTGTCAAATAATTAATTAACTAAAAAATAAAAGAGAGCTGGACTTCTTGGTGCATGCCTGTAATCCAAGTTATAGGAGAGTCTGAAACAGGAAACAACAATTTCAAGGTCTGTGTAAGCTAGAGATCAAATTGAAGGCTAGAATAAGTAACTAAACAAAAGTCTGTCTTGAAACGAAAACTGAAAAGTGGTGTGGAAGCATATTTAAAGGTAGTGGGCCTGCTTAGCATGTATGAAACCCTGCGTTCAATCCCCAGTACTACAAAATAAAGTTTTAAGGTCATTTGACAAAGGAATTATTACATCAGTCCCATGATTTTCAATTTTTCATAAAAATGAAAATATAGGCCAATTTTATACATGGGATATAAACAATTTAATGCCCAAATATTATCCTTATAGGATGGTATTCATCCTGTTATGATATTAAGCTTATGGCCATTGTCAAATGCCTTTTCTATTTATTTAAGAGATAATCATATATAATTTTCACTTTACTTTGTCACTATTAAAGATTATATTAATATATACTTTACTAATATTATTAGGTAAGATTTGGTGATACAAGATTAAGGCAAATCTTGGGGGCTGGAGAGATAGCCTAGTGGTTAAGAGCACCGACTGCTCTTGAAGAGGACCCGGGTTTGATTCCTAGCACCCATATGGCAGCTAAGAACTGTCTGTAACTCCAATTCCAGGAGAACTCCAGTTCCAGGGGAATCTGAGACCCTCTTCTGACCTGCGCAGCAATGCACATCACTGGTGCACCAACCTGCATGCAGACAGTACATTCATACACATACAAAAATAAATTAAAAAAAAATATTAAGGCAAATCTCAAATAAGTGCATGTGATGATGGAAGTATAGAATTGATTGATAAAGCTAAAAGCCAAGGATTTCTGGAAGTCAAATGGAACATGACCCTTCTAACACTTTGATTTTGTGTATCTGGTTTCCAGACATGTGACTAAATAAATTCCTCTTGTCTTCAAAGCATAAATAAAAGAGAATGTCTATCTTGAACTTTCACTTTTTGTAGGAAGAAAAATATCCCTCATCATTTCTAAACACACATGGATCATGAATTCTTCCCTGATCCATGATTAAACATATTGACAGGCCCAGTTCTCTGCAGGCCCAGTAGATAGTCTCAGTTGCTGTGAGATTATGATTGCAATGTCTGTGTCATGTCCAGAAGTAAAGCATGCAACAACTTTCCTTGTCTTCAGGTTATGAGATTCTATGTGCTCTCTTCTCTTATGGTGCTTCTCAAGCCTTAGAGGGACATAGCATAAATATGATATTTAGTTTTTTTTTTTTTTTTTTTNATTCTTATTATAATTATTATAATTATTATTATTATTATTATTATTATTTTTTTTTTGGTCTTTTTGAGACAGGGTCTCCCTGTAGCCCCAGCTGTCCTGTAACTCATTCTGTAGACCAGGCTGGCCTTGAACTCACAAAGATCTGCCTGCCTCTACCTCCCAAGTGCTAGGACTAAAGGTGTGCAACACCACGCCCAGCTTAAACATTTAGAACCATCATTTATTCTTGGCAATTTTTCCAGATATGAGTCTCTGCATTTGCCATTTTTCATTGCAATATAAGCATCCTCTGTTTAAGGCTGATATACATATTTGTCTATAGGTATAAACAGATACTTACACAACAGTTTGGTACCATATCAATTTAGCTAAGCAACAGTAGTAATTTCCAACTTAATGCCCAAGACCTTTTCAGGCATGGGTTTATGACTTATCCAGTACCAGTTATAAATTCTCTACTATGGGGTGGGTCTGAAATCTAGATAGCAGTTGTTTTACCCCCATGATATTGTGCCACTATTGAAGCAATGAGCACATTTTGACTGGCAGGTTTTTATTTTTGTTCATAGGATTCATAGATTACCAAATTATTCCTTCTTTTTCTCCCCAAGCAGCCGGCATAGCAACTTGGAACAATAAGAAAGCTAGCTAGAATAGGGAAAACTTCCAGCTCAGCTTCAATTTGATTTTCCTATATCTTTTAATTTTTTATTCCTTTTTAATTTTATTATGTGTATGATTGTACTGTCTGCATGTAGGTCTGTGCAGCAGTGTCGTGCAAAGCCTCAGAGGTCAGAAGAGGGCGTCAGATTTCCATGGAACTGGAATTAAAGATGTTTCTCATCTGCCATGTGGGTGCTGGGGATCGAACCCTGGTCCTCTGCAAGAGCAGTTAGTGCTCTTAACCGCTAGGCCATCTCTCCAGCCCTATATCTTACAAGCAAAGCTTTTGAGTTATATAGAAATAGGTTCTTATCAACTAGTTCTTATGGCTAGTCAAAAGGATGTGCAGCCTGCATTGTTTGGGGAATGACTGGGGCCTCCCATAACAAAAAGTCTTAAGGTCATGCCCCACATATTGAATTTTGAGATTTTGTTTAATAATCCATTTATTTTCGGAGCAGCATAACTTAGACATGCACAGTATTTTCCCTTCTAAACCTATATTTACTCATATTTTTAAGTGACTTAGAAAGTATTAGGTTTCCATATAACCTTTTCATACAACTTTCATTTTGGTTAGCATCCCAAATACTCTTGTTTCCTCATCCTTCCATATTCTTTTCGGCTTAAGCTTGTCATGCCCGGGATTCTCCCTCTTTACTTTCATATTACCTATGGTCTACTTGCCTCTCTCCCTTAAGAAACCAGCGACTCCTGTTTCCAGTTTCCTGGATTCTACAGGTAATCAAACTGGAACGTACAAAATTATAGATTTGAAGCTAAGATTTACAAATAGGGGAAAACATACTAACCTGGAATACCTCACTCAGTGTGGGTATTCTAATACTTTTTCAAGTTCAATCCATTTCCCTGAAATTTCCTTAAATTCATTTCTGAATAAAATTTCAATGTTTATGTGTGTGCCAAATTTCATTCCATTCATCATTTGATGGACATGTAGATTTATTCTTTTATTCTAGATATATTGAATATAACAACAGTGAACATAGATGGACAATTATAATTTTAGTAGGATGTAAAGTTATTTAGGTATAAGCCAAAGAATCTGGGTTATATGGTATAACTTTTTGCAGAATCTTCATACTGCCTCCACAAGTTTGCAAACAATGAGCAAGGGTCCCCTGGTTCCCACTATCTTACAAACTTTTGATTTATTGATAATAGCCATTTTGGCTGGGGTGAGATACAATTTCAAAGTAGATTTCATTTGCATTTCCTTACAAAGTACAAATTTAATGAAAGTTATTTTTTAAGTTATTTTTTTAAATGAGGTCAAAAGGAATTTCAAAAAACCCCAGATAAAATGTGGATGAATCAAATCATGAGAAGATAGAAGAATGTGAGAAAGTGAATAAATTCCAGAGATATGGTATGAACTACAGTATCCATAAGTTTCCAACAATAATCACCTCCCAGAAAGAGAGGATCACTTACTACATGAGAACCTTGGTGAGCAAATTGGAAATTACACAATGTGAAAGCCTCCAATTTAGGGAAAGGTGGCTATAATATGTGGCTTTTTACTTGGACATGTGGATGGGGAAGGCTGAAAAATAGCTCTCCAAACATTCCTAAATTCTAATCCTTGGAACCTGAAGCTATACTGTATTACTCAGTTTTCTGTTGCTGTGATAAAACCACCATGACCTAGCCTGGCGTGGTGGCACACGCCTTTAATCCTAGCACTTAGGAGGCAAATGCAGGTGGATCTTTGTGAGTTCAAGGCCAGCCTGGTCTACAGAGTGAGTTACAGGACAGCTGGGGTTACAGGGAGACGCTGTCTCGAAAAGAAAAACAAAAAACAAAAAACAAAAACACCATGACCAAAGGAACTTATAATGGTGGCCGGGCTGGAGCAGAAAGCCAAGGTTCACATCTGGCAATGAGCAAAGGAAATCAAGAGAGAACCTCTAGAGACTAGCAAGGTTTGTTAAACTCACTAAGCTTGCCCATGGTGATCTACTTCCTCCAGTATGGCCACACCTTCTAAGATCTCCCAAACAACGCCACCAACTGGGGACAAAATGTTTGAATACTTAAAACCTGTGGGGGACACTCTCACTCAAACCACCACATATACGTTCCAAAAGATTTTTGAAATGGAGACATTATTCTGAATTACCCTGGTGTGTACAATGCATTAATAGGAGTCTTTAAAATAGATTCAGATAAGTAATACTCAAAAAAGAGTTAAGGCCTCAGAAACAGAGGCTGAGGTAATAAACTTTGATGACTGAAGAAAGAACCTTGATCCAAGAATGATGAAACCTTTGGAAATTGAAAAGAAAAGGAAATTGGTTATCACTCAAGAGTTTCTAAACTGAAGGTATTCCTGCCAATACCTAGATTTTACCCTAGTCTATCCCACTTTAGTGTTCTGATCCCTTGAAACATAAAGCATAATGAAGCTGCATGTTAAGCTAAATGAATAAAAACAAATATATTAAAATGAAAGAGATGAAAAATACACCAAATGCGAAGCCATCCAGTTGTACATGATGCTTAATTTATAACCACATACTTTTTCATAAATGGAAGAAAAACTTTGCAACACTGCTATTACATATATATATATACATATATATATATATATGTATATATATATGTGTGTGTGTGTATATATATATATATATATATATATATATGTGTGTGTGTGTATATATATATATATATATAGTCTAACACAAAACAATTAATCATCCAACAATGATAATTAGAATATGTCTGTGTTCATAAATTAATCATATTTGTAATATAGAGAATAAGCAAATAGACAAGTATGCACTATAAATAAAGAATTGGTATTAGGGGCTGGAGAGATGGCCTAGCAGTTAAGAGCACCAACTGCTCTTGCAGAGGACCCGGGTTCAATCCCCAGCACCCACATGGCAGCCAAGAACCGTCATTAACTCCAGTTCCAGGGCAATCTGACACCCTCTTCTGACCTCTGCAACATTGCATGACACGGGTGCACAAACCTACATGCAGACAGTACACTCATACACATAAAAAATAAATAAAATTAAAAAAAATAATTGGTATTAGGAAATAGAATTCAATTATATATATATATGCACAATTGAAAAAGAACACCACAATTAAAGAAGGAAAAATATATAATGCTGTGATAGTATAAGAACATATTATGAGTAAAAAAATGATAAAGTGGAGAAAATCATTAATAGTAATTTATATTAATGAACATGACACAATGTTGTTAAGATAAATTTTAAAAACGTTACATAGGAAATGAGAACACTTTTTTCAAAATGTTGTAGAAAATTCAAGGTTATAAGGATGTAATAAATCACTACACTTCAACAAGTGAAAAAAAACTTAGCTCACATAAATACATTTATAAGATAATAAAAATACTGATATAACAATGTAAGGTGACAGTCTTTCAAACAGCTAAAGACATTGAACAAGTAATTTACAATCTTCTCACAAATAAAATTACATTCTCAGAATTTTAAATTTTTCTCTTATTTTCTATTTTGGAGGCAGGGTGGTGTGTGGTATTTTGAGACTGAATCTCCCTATAGCCTAAACTGGATTGGAGCTCTTTATGAAGTCCAGGGTGGCCTCAATTTTAGAGATCTGCCTGCCTCTGCCACCACATCTTGCATTTTCTCAGCAGGTTTCTCTAATGATTTCTTAGTAAACCTTTGCTGATTTACTAAAAATACTTTGAAGTCTATAAAAATGTTCTAGATTACATTTAAGTATAATATTAAAAATGATAAATTTAATAACATAAAACAAAACAAATTATAAAATTCACTTATGCTTTGAATCTATATCTTAGCTTTGTAATCATTTTCTAAAAACTGTCAGATAGCCAACAAATTATAACCTGTGGGACAAAGTTTCCATTACAACTACCCAATTATGCTGCCATAACATAAAAGCCAAGTTAAAAAAAAACACATAAAAGAATAGATGTTGTTGTATTATAATAAAACTTTCTTTATAAGAAAAGGTGGTGGACTGGCTGTGGCCTGACCTAGACACATATAATACCTACTCTTAAGCAGCAGTAGAAATTGTGTTGTCCTAGAAAAATCCCTTTTACCAGTCAGTATATACATCATCCAGAAGGTATAATTATCTTGGAATTGGCCTCATTTACAAGCCTTCCACATGCATCAGTTTGCTGGAAAGAGACAATGATGAACTGATAAAGATTCAAAAAGGTCAAGTGTTTTGTCTCAAATCTTGAGATATCTGGACTGGATCCACAACCATCTTCCCATGAGATAATGCCTCATTCAGCACTTGAGAAGCTGACAAGGGAAGACCACCGTGAGATTGAGTTCCACCTCATCTATATGATGAGATCCTGTTTCAGAACCAGACAAACAAAAACCAACAGTTTCTCTCCATTACTGTAATAAAACTCCCCTGACAAAAGAAGCTTAGAGTGAAAAAAGGATGGATTTTGATGCACAGCTCAAGGTACAGTCCAATGTGTCTGAGAAGCTGTGATAGCAGGAACTGGAAGCAGCTGGTCTTATTAAGTGCACAGTCAAAAGAAAACAATGACTGTAAGCTTGCTCTCTGGATTGATCTCTCCATTTATGCAGATCCTACTCAGGGAGTGATGCCACCTACACTGGGAAATGCTTCCAAGCTCAATCAAAATAGACAAGATTATGCCCCATAGGCATGTTCAGAGGCCCATCTCCCAAGCAATTCTAAATTTTGCCAAGTGGAAACAGTAAACATCACACAAGTCTAACAGATATAGATGTTTTCTTTTTCACTACTTAAATAATGTAGGAAAACAAACACACAGCACTCACCTTTTTGTTTTAGATGCTGTAAGTAAGGGAGAGATGATGGAAAGCACACAGAAAGATATAATCAGATTAAAAGTGAATGGTACATCATTTTATACTAAGGATTGCATCATCCGTGTATCTTGGCCTCCATGGAGTCTCTGAGAAATAATTTCTTATAAATATATACAATCAATAATTTCATGAGTAGTATGCAAGATAATAATTGCAAGAAAAATAAGATTTAATAACATACAGATTTAATCCAAGTGAATGTCCAGTGTTGGTGATACCAGATTTTGCTAGATAGTATAAAAGAAACAGAATTTATAATAGTGGTGAGAATATGAAATTATTTTTTCATGAGATTCATGGTTCAGTATAGGGAAGAACTTCCATCCTTTGAGACACAGAAAACTGAATTCTTACGGGAAGTAAAATATGTTTCATAATTCAAGATATAGTCATGAATCAGATAATTTTATAAATAAACTCCTTGTTAAAATTGCTGATTGTGATAGTATTTGTTACAATGATGTTCTCATCTGCATTGTCACTCTGGCTTATCATTGTTGAGGTTTTTCAGTAAATTTTGTACTGTGTGCATCGAAGTGTTTAGACTTCACACTTAAAACCAAATCACCAGCTAAAATTTTATCAAAGAAAAATATAACCTAATATTAAATGTTGTTGAAACATAATTTAGAAAAATAGTGCAAACATAAATGAGAATATAATTAGGTTTTAAAATAAGGAAAGTCCTTAATCTTGTTTCTTATGACAAAATTATTTTTCTGCTCAACACTGATGATGGTAATAATTTTATAAGCCTGGTTGAAAAAGGTATTTGAATTTCAAAGAAATTCCCATTACTTTTCTTCTAGCTCCAGAGTGTAGTACATAAATTGGATATATTCACTTGTCAAAGAACCCATTTCAATTTTCAATTCTTCTTTAATTTTCATCCTGAAAGTAATTCTCCATGTGCTATTTCATGTCAGGTCTGCGAGTATGCAGTCTCTGCCATCAAAGGAGTAAAAGATCTCAAACGTAAAAAAGCAGTTCATTGGCACAGACAGCATTTTCTGAAATAGCAGGACTCCCCTATAAATAGCATCATTTAAATACTCATGTTAATAGCTATCAATATCTAAAACTCTAGGATAATATTTTCACTTATTTTTTTCTCTAGCACTAGCAACATATTACAGAAAAGCAATAAAATCAATGAAATTTGCTATACTCCACTGACAGAACTTGAACAAATTTTCAAGACAGTGCAAGGTTTTATGATATATTTTGAGATGTCAAGCAGTTTGGCACGGCTTTTAAAAAGTTCAAACAGAACAGAAGAAGATAGAGTAAAAATGTAAAATTGGCCTTTACTTTTCACAGCATCGAATCTTAGCATTTCAGTAAAAATGTTTTTTCTGTATGTATCCTACAATTGTGTGATGATCTTCATTAAAGCCACCTATGCATCACCATGCAAATTGACACAGAGGAGAGTTTAAAATGGATATGTAAACTGGGAATTGATGGATAAATGTACAAACATATAAAACTTAAGGATTTCACAGGGCTGGAGAGATGGCACACTGACTTCTCTTGCAGAGGACTGGGATTTGATTCCTAGCACACACATCGTGGTTAAGAATTGTCCATAACCCTGGTTCCAGAGGTTCTAATGCCCTCTTCCTCACCTCTGCCAGCATTATGCAGCACTGGTGAACTTACATACATGCAGGCAATAGAATAATACACATAATAAAAATATTAAGTAAAATATTAAAACTTAAGGACTTCTTTCAGTTTTCTACAAACTAAAACTGAACTGTGATACAATCAGTATATATTCACTTTCTTGAGCATAGTACAGAACTTTAAAACTTCATTATGTGAGAGGTCATCATAAATGTGAAGTCTGATGTTACTTGCAATTTTCATTATCTTCACAGTCGTATATTGAGTCTTTATGGACTCTACTTATGTCTTCATGATGATATTCTTCAGTCAATTTTCTCTTTTTTTTTTTAGGAAATTTAATTAAATCACACTGTTTACTCCAGTACAAATGAATAGTTTTTCAATATATTATCTTTGATAAATATAGGACAAATATTTTCTTTCACTTTGCAAGAAATTTGAACTTGGTGTTTACTTTGATCACACAAAAGAGACTTTTCTATGTTGTCAATGATTGCATAATAATCCTTTGGCATAGACATGGTTCATTAATATTAGGTTTCCTCTTATTCTATAAATTGCTATGGCTTGTAGAATTTGCTTCATATTAATAATATCATTTATTTGATATCACACTCTACTATACTAGAACTACCTTTTAAAGAATTTTATATTATCTCTCATAAACTTGACTGATTGAGTGAATTTGTTACTTATTTCCAACTCTGCTTTCAAAATACAACGTATATTCAATGAATCTTTCAAAAGAGTTTGATTTACCTTCCCAATTTTTAGTTTGGCAATTCAGTAATCTATACTGTAATCATTTTCCATACATGTATTCATTTGTAGGTCTTTTTGAACATCTATTTGATATATCCCAGAGTATAACATGAATTAATCTAGTTCACCTTATTTTCTATTACAATTAAATTAAGCTATCTTATTTATATTATTGTTGTTGAAATTTCTATTATAACTTTTATAAAGGATAATTTGTGATATTAGTGAATGTCATTCTACTATATTTTCCAATGTTATCATATTCATTTAATGAATATAACTTAGAGTGGGCTTCCTTTTTACTTTTTTTCCATGATTGCTGATTTTTTAATAAGTAATCTTCCCAAATTTATTTTTTCAAAAATGTCCAAAAACTTTTTAAATATTTTCTTTTTAAAAATATAATGCTTTGGGGCTGGAGAGATTGCCTAGTGGTTAAGAACACCGGCTGCTCTTGCAGAGGACCCGGGTTCAATCCCCAGCACCCACATTGAGGCTGAGAGCCGTCTTTACCTCCAGTTCCAGGGGAAACCAACACTCTCTCTGACTTCCATGGCATTGCACGACACGGGTGCACAAACCTACATGCAGAGAGTACACTCATAAATATACAAAAATAAATAAAATTAAATAAATAAATAAATAAATAAATAAAAATATAATACTTTTATTGATGTGTTGTGTACCTTTCAACTGAAACGTAATCCCCTTTCCCTCCCCCCACCCCACCTCAATTCATGCATTCTGCCATTCATGTTCCTGAATCTTTTCTCAGTCTCTTTATTTTTTTTAATTAATTTATTTTTTTATGTGTATGAATGTACTGTCTGCATGTAGGTCTGTGCACCCATGTCGTGCAATGCCTCGGAGGTCAGAAGAGGATGTCAGTTTCCCCTGGAACTGGAGTTCTCCTGGAACCGGAGTCGCAGACGGTTCTCAGCCACCATGTGGGTGCTGGTGATCGAACCTGGGTCCTCTGCAAGAGTGGTTGGTGCTCTTAACCACTAGGCCATCCCTCCAGCCCCTTCTCAGTCTCTTTAAAGTTTTGCTCTGCAATGGTTTATTGTTTTGAGAAGAATTTAACTATGTCAGTCCATTCTTTGACCCAGCCCTTAGTTGCTGTGGTTCCTTCCCAATTGTATTGCTCCAAAATATGCCTATATACACATCATATATGTACCAGAATTATGTCCTCCAGGAGTAAACTGTATGTTTACTCTGAAATATGTTTAGGAGTTCATATTTTTCCCTTTCATTTTATATTACTCTAAAATATGACTATATACCTTCTGCTCATGTACATTAATTACCATGTCTGAAAGTAAATGGTAAGCTAATTCTAGGGCTCATTAAGACATTCAATTTATAACATCACAGTTGCTTTCAGATAGAAAAATTATAACAATAATGTTGCTCAGATTGCCTTTCTATTGGGGGATTTGGTACTAGTATCCACAAATGAGGGAAACCATTCCCTGTTTGTTTTGGGGGACTGTGTTACTTCACTTAGCATAATGGCCTCAAGTTCCACCCATTTACCTGCAAAGTTCATGATGTAATCTATCTTTACTATTGCCTAGAACTCCATTGTGTAGATGTACCACATTATTGTTATCTACTCCTTATAAGGAGGGCATTTGTGTTGGTTCCATCTCTTTGCTATTTTGAAGAGCGCTGCAATAAATATACATGCACATGTATCTTTACAGTAGGATGAGTCTTATGAGTATATACCCAGGAGTGGTATGGCTGGGCCAGGTGGTAAGCTCATTTTTATTCTTTTAAGGGTTCTCCACACTGCTCTCCACCGTGGTTGTACAAGTTTACATTCCCACCAGCTGTGGATGAGTGTTGCCCTTTCCCCACAACCTCTCCAGCATTTGGTGTCTTTTGTTTTCTTAATCATAGCTAGTCTTATTGGAGTGAGATGGTAACTTAGAGTGGTTTTAATTTGTATTTTCTTAATTATTAACGATGTTGAACAGTTTTTAAGATGTTTCTTATCCATCTTTACTTCCTCACTGGTGAATTCCTGTTCAGCTCTTTACTCCATCTTTTGAGTGGGTCATTTGTTTTCTTACTTCTTTGTTTTTTGAGTAGTTTATATATTTTGGATATTAATGCTCTGCCAGATGTACCACTGGTGAAGGTTTCTTCCTACTCTGTGGGTTTTCTCTTCACTTCCTTTATTGTTTCTTTTGCTGTACAGAAGATTTTGAGTTTGATGAGGTCCCACTTTTCAACTAGTGACCTTATTTCCTGCATGGCTGATGAATGATTTAGAAAGTCTTTTCCTACTCCTATATCTTATAGAGTGCTACCAATATTTTCTTCTATCACCTTCAGAGTTTTGGGTTTAACGTTGAGGTCTTTGATCTACTTGCCATTGACATTGTTGTACAGGGTGAGAGGCAGGATTTTAATTTTGTTATTCTATATATGGTGATCCAGTTTTGCCAGCACCATTTGATGAAGATATGATCTTTCCTCCAATGAGATTTTTGGCCCCATTATCAAATGTGAGTTGGCTGAAATTGTATTAATTCAAGTTTGTATTTTCAATCTTGTTCCACTGGTCAATGGGCCTGTTTTTGTGCCAGTACCAGGCTTTCTTTATGACCATAGCCCTAAGATATACCTTCAAGTCTAGTAAGGTGATCACCCCTATAGTGCATTTTTCGCTCAGGGTTGCTGTATCTATTCAACAACCTGGTTTTTCCATATGAATTTAAGGATTTTTTTTCCAAGTCTGTGAAGAAACTCATGGGGATTTTAATTAGGATTACATTGAATCTGTATATTAATTTGGGTAGAATGGACATTTTCACATTATTGATTTTCACAATCCATGATAATGGGAGGTTTTTAAACCTTTTGATGTTTGATGTCATATTCAATCTCCTTCTTCAGGGGTTTAAAATTTTTATTGTAGAGATCTTTGGTTATTTTCATTAGGTTTGTTCCCAGTTTTTTTTGTTTGTTTGTTTGTTTGTTTGTTTGTTTTTGAGGCTACTGTGACTGGGAAGGTCTCCTTATATTCCTTCTCAAATCCCTTGTTGCTGATGTAATAAAGGCTACTGATTTTTCTAGGTTAATTTTGTATCCTGCCACTTTACTGAATCTCTAAATAGTTTCTAGTTTTTGGGTGCTGTTTTTAGCATCCTTCAGGTACATTATCATATCATCTGCAAACAGGGACAG
The DNA here is from genome assembly GCA_009823505.1 of Rhizomys pruinosus. Lineage (NCBI taxonomy): Eukaryota > Metazoa > Chordata > Mammalia > Rodentia > Spalacidae > Rhizomys > Rhizomys pruinosus. The sequence goes on along the minus strand of VZQC01004910.1, from coordinate 30,263 downwards.
TTTGACTCCCTCTTTTCCAATTAGTAATCCTTTAATTTCCCTTTCTTCTCTTATTGCCCTAGCAAGCATTTCAAACAATATATTAAAGAGGAGTGGTGATAAGAGGCAGCCTTGCTGAGTTCCTGCCTTTAAGGGGAATGCTTCTAATTTTTCTCCATTTAGGAAGATGTTCACTGTGGATTTGTTGTATATGACTTTGATTATATTTAGGAGTGATCCCTTTAGTCCAATTCCCTCTAGTACTTTATTTTATTTTATTTTATTTTATTTATTTTTTATGTGTATGAACGTATTGTCTGCATGTAGGTTTGTGCACCCATGTTGTGCAATGCTGCGGAGGTCAGAAGAGGGTGTCGGATTCCCCTGGAACTGGAGTTAAAGACAGTTCTCAGCCTCCATGTGGGTGCTGGGGATCGAACCTGGGTCCTCTGCAAGAGCAGTTGGCTCTCTTAACCGCTAGGCCATCTCTCCAGCCCCCCCCCCAATACTTTAAACATGAAGGGATGCTGGATATTGTCAAAGCCTCTTTATGCATCAATTGAGATGATTGTGTGATTTTTGTCTTTCAGTCTATTTATGTGTTTTATGATATTTATTGATTTAAGTATGTTGAACCATCCCTCCGTCTCTGCTATGAATTCAACTTGATCATGATGAATGATCTTTTTGATGTGGATCTGTATGTGATTTACAAGTATTGTGTTGAGAATTTCTGCATCTGTGTTCATTAATGAGATGGGTTTATAGTTTTCTTTTTTCGTTGTGTCTCTGTCTGGTTTTGGTATCAGAGTGATGCTGGCTTCATAGAAGGAATTTGGGATATTTACTTCTGATTGTTTCCTTCTGAATAGTTTTGGGTAGTAATGTTTGTGAGACCTCTTTAACTGTTTTATAGAATTCTGCCTAAAACCATCTGGGCCTGGACTTCTTTTTGTTGGGAGATTTTTTATTACTTCTTTAAATTTCCTCAAATTTTATGTGTCTGTTTAAACTGTCAATTTCTTCTTGGTTAAGCTTTGTTGGTTCCCAGGATTTCAGATATTCATCCATTTCTCTTAGGTTTTCAAATTTAGTAGAGTATAGATTTTTAAAGTATTCTCATATGACTGACTAGATCTTTTCATTGTCTTTTGTAATGGTTCACTTTTCAACATGAATACTATTAAATTGGACTTGTTCTTTCTTTCTTTTGGTTAACTGGGCTAGAAGTATGCATATCTTGTTTAATTTTTCAAAGAACCAGCTTTTGGATTCATTGGATTTTTATTGTTTTCTTTGTTTCTATTTAATTTCTGCCCTGAATTTTGTTATTTCTTCATGTCTTTTGGGTTCAGAGTCTATTTGTTGTCATCTTTCAAGTGTTTTAGCTGTAGTGTTAGATCATTTATTTGTTCCCTTTCTGTTTTTTTATTTTTTTTAATGTGGGCACTTAGGGCTATAAATTTCCCTATTAGGACTGCTTTTAAAGTATTCCATAGGTTTTGTTTTGCTGTATTGTATTTTCATATGGTTCCATGAATACTTTTATTTCTTTATTTCTTCTCTGACCCATTCATTATTCAGGAGAGTGTTGTTTAGTCTTCAAGTGTTCTTGTAGCTAGTCAGGCTTATTCTGATGTTAATATTGAGCTTTATTGCACTGTGGTCTGATATAATGCATGAAATTATTTCAATCCTTTTATATATATTGAGGTTTTTTTATGTCTCAGCATGTTGTAAATTTTGGAGTATGTTGCATGGAGTGCTGAGTAGAAAGTATATTCTCTGGTGTTTGGGTGGAGTATTCTGTAGATGTCTGTGAGGTCCATTTGTTGTATTGTATTGTTTACTTCCAATGTCTCTCTAATTATTTTTGTTCAGTTGATATACCCAAGGGGCTCAGTGGGGTAATGAAGTCTCCTACTGTTCATGTGCTGGGATTAATCTGTGTCTTGAGGACCTGCAGAAATGCATTTATATAGTTTGGTGCACCTGAGTTTGGTGCATAAACATTTAACACTGTGAAGTCTTCCTTGTTAATTGTTCCTTTGATAAGTATGTAATGGCTCTCTTTGTCTCTTCTGATTGACTTTACTCTGAAGTCTATTTTGTCTGATATTAGAATAGCAACTCTTGCTTGCTTTTTCATAACATTTGCTTGGAATGTTTTTCAATCCTTTCTCTTTGAATTGGTGTCTGCCGTTGAGTGTGAGATGGGTTTCTTGTAGATACCATGTAGATTGGTTCTGTTTCCCAATCTATTCTAACAGTCTATGTCTTTTGATTGGGGAGTTTAGACCATTAATATTTAAGGTCATTATTGGGAGATGTGTGTTGCTTCATTTCAATTTATTCTTTGTTTGCATGTTTGGTCTAGGTTTATGTTTATGCTGTTATCCTATTATTAGTTTCTGTCTTTAGTTGCTTGGGGATAGTTGCTCCTTTCCTCTGTCTTTTGCATTCCCTTGAGTATTTTCTTAAGTGTTTTGTATTTTACATGTATTCTTTCATTTTGTTTATGTCATGAAATATTTTTCTTTCTCCTTCAAGTATAATTGATGTGTTTTCTAGGTATAGTAATCTGGGTTGGCATCTAAATTCCTTTAGCACTCGGAATACTTTGGTCCATGTTCTTGTGGCTTTCATGGTTTGCACTGAGAAGTCAGCTGTAATTCTAATGGGTTTCCTCTTATATTTAATTGGTTGCTTTTCTCTTGTGGCTTTCAGTATTTTGTGTTTGTTTTGAGCCTCTAGTGTTTTAACTATGATATTGCATGGGGAATTGCTCTTCTAGTCTTGTCTATTGGTGTTCTGTGTGCTTCTTGTATTTGTATAGGTTTGTCTTTTTTCAGTTTGGGAAATTTTTCTTTTATTGTCCTATTGAAAATCTGACCAATATCACTGTCTTGAGATTCTTCTCCTTCCTCTATCCCTATGAGCGATTGGTCTCTTCATAATATTCCACATTTCCTGGCTATTCCACTCTTGTGTTTTGTTTTTTTTTTTTCATAATCTTTACTTATGCATTTTAGTTGTTCCATGTTATCCTACAGGTCTGATATTCTATTTTCTGTTTTACCCATTCTGCTTCTGAAGCTTTCTCCCATCCTGTCCTGATGATTGTATGAATGTTCCATTTCGTTTTTCATTTCTTCCTGTGATTTCTTTAGTATTTCCACTTCCGTTTGCAGCTTCTCATTCTCTACCTGTACCTACTTGCTTCGCTGCTCTGTTTGTCTGTTTGTTTTTCATTTCAGCCTGGGATCTTTTCAGTGTTTCCACTTCCTTTAGGAGTTGCTCATTCTCTCCCTCTAGTTCTTTTCAGAGTTTGTGTTTCTCTTCCTGTAGTTCTTTTCACAGTTTGTTATTCTCTCCCTCTAGTTCATTCCAGAGTTTATCATTCTTTCCTTCTACAACCTTCATGAGTTTTTCATTTCCTCATCTTATTTTTCTGATTTGTCTTTACATTCTTTGATTTCTTTGTAGATTTCTACAATTCTTTTCCTGAGGTCCATGTCTTGGTTGTTTCCTTCCAGGGAGATCTCCTTCTCATTGTGAGAATCTTCTGTAAGACTGCTAGAGTTTGGTGTGGATTTATAATGCGATTTTTTCCCATGTCATTTTTTTTTCTTTCTGTCTTTGGCATGTGAATTCTTTTTTCCGTTGGCTGTGCAGACTAGAATCACTAATACTGTACCTGCTAGACTGTCCACACCACAGCACAACCAGCTTGGGGGGGGTGTTGATACTTTGGCCTGCACACCAGTACCCTGTTGACCTGATGCACCCCTGTCTAGATCTTCCCACCATGAGATGCTTGTTGGAACCAGAGATGGGACGTTCTGGATGACCACAAGCCTCCAGGGTCAGAGGGGAGGTCCACAAAACCCCAATGCATTTCCACCTAAGTTCGGGACTGACCATGCTGTTCTGCTGCACCCCTGTCTAGAACTGCCCATGCTAAGCTGCTCACTGGAACCTGAGATGGAAGATTCTAAATATTTTTTTTATTATTTCATTTTTTTTCTTTTTTGATTGAGCATTAGTACATGCCATACAATGGTTTCTAATCAAACCTAATTCCCCACTCCAATATCTCAACCTCCATCCAGTCAACCTCTTAGGCAGAGATGTCATGTGCATACACATCCACTGGAGTCTAGTCAGCACATCTAGAAATCCTAAGTAAGGCATAAACTTCCTCACCCAGAAGCAATGAGATGAAAATTGTCATTACTGGAGCTATCCAGGCAGACAGCAAGAAGACAGGGTGCCAGACAGGTGAGCAGGAGCCACCTGGAGCCCCTGCCCCCAGTGGCATGGGCACATTCAGAAGACCCCACCTGGCGCCTTACAAGCATCCACAGACGTGGTGTGGGCAGAGCTAGCCAGGCAGACAGCAAGACCACAGGGTACTAGTCAAGGGACCAAACCCCCCACAACCACCACCCTCAACCTGCACACTCAAGCTGTGGTGCTGTGATGCAGATGATCCAGTAAGAACAGTATTAGTCACTCCAGTAACAAGGCAGTAGAAGAGTTGGTGAACCTGCCATAACTCTAGTCCTGGGACACTAGGCTGTACAGCCAACCTAGGAGAACTGGTCAGCAGGAAACAAACTGAGTGAGCAGGCAGGAGTTCAGAAGCAAACTGACCTGTTGTTACCTGTTGAATTTGGAAGTACTGCAGAGGCATTCAGTCAACAGGCCCAGGTTCACCTCAGCTCACATCTCAGCTTCCAACAGGGTGCAGGTGAGCCCTGCTACCTGTTAGAGATATTGATCAGCTACATGAAGGCTGCACCTGGGTTGCCAGCAAGTAAAGGAAACCAACCATTGAAGCAAGAAGCTACAAGAAGAGAATGAAAAGCTCCAAGAGGAAGTGGAAATACTAAAGAAATCTCAGGATGAAATGAAAAAGGAAATAAATTGAACACTCAACCAATCAACAGGGAAGTACAGGAAACTGCCTCAGAAGCAGAAAATGAAGGAGAAAAAGCAGAATGGATGAAGCAGAAAATAGAATATCAGACCTGGAATATAACAAAGAACAACTTGAATGCTCAAGTAAAGTTTAAGAAAAATTTTGAAAAAAAGCACAAGAGTGTAACAACCAGGAAATGTGGGAAACTATGAAAAGACCATACTTCTGCATCGTAGGGATAGAGGAAGGAGAAGAATCCCAGGAGAATGGTATTGAACAGATCTTCAACATAATAATAGAAGAAAAATTCCCCAAACTGAAAGAAGACAAACCTATGCAAATACAAGTAGCACATAGAACACCAAATAGACAAGACCAGAAAAGAAATTTCCCATGACATATCATAATTAAAACACTAGAAACTAAAAAAAAGGGACAAAATACTGAAATCCATGAGAGAAAAACAAGAAGTTACATATAAAGGGAAACCCATCAGAATTACAGATGACTTGTCAGTGCAAACTATGAAATCCAGAATAACGTGGACCAAAATATTCCCAGTGCTAAATGAATTTAGATGCCAACCTAGATTACTATACCTGACAAAAATGTTGATTATAGTTGAAGGAGAAAGAAAAATCTTTTTTTTTAATTTTAATTTTTTTTAATTTTTTTTTTTTTATTTTTGCATGTGTATGAATGTATTGTCTGCATGCAGGTCTGTGCACCCGTGTCGTGCAATGCTGCGGAGATCAGAAGAGGGTCTCAGATTCCCCTGAAACTGGAGTTCACCTGGAATTGGAGTTACAGATGGTTCTTAGCCGCCATGTGGGTGCTGGGGATCGAACCCTGGTCCTCTGCAAGAGCGTCGGTGCTCTTAACTGCTAGGCTATCTCTCCAGCCCCAAGAAAAATTTTTAGATATAAACAAGATGAAGAATAACATGCCAAAAATCCAATGCTTCAGAAAATAGTCAAAAATTAAAGAACAGAGAAGGAACAAACTATCCCACAAGCAAATAACAGACGAGAAATTAATAAAAGCATAATATAGTAAATAAAACCTAGAACCAAGAATGCAACAGAAAAGGTGAAAGGAGCAACACATATCTCATTATAACATTAATTATTAATGATCTTAACCCCCTTGAAAAGGCAAACACCACAACAGACAACAAAAATTCCAGAAATCATATGGAATACTTTTCAAAACCTATACTCTACTAAATTTGAAAATACCTAAGAGAAATGGATGAATATTGAAATTCTGCGGATGTCACACAAGCTTAACCAAGAAAGATATTGACAGCTCAAACATTCCCATCATTAATTTGAGCAAAATTAATAAAAAAAAAAAAAAAAAAAAAAAAAAAAAAAAAAAAAAAAAAAAAAAACTAAAGAAAGCCCAGGCCCCAGAAGGTTTCACAGCAGAATTCCACAAAACATTTAAAAAGATCTTACAACCATTATTACTCAAAATTCTCAGAAGTATACTCAAGGGAATTTCCCAAATTCCTTCTATGAAGCCAGCATCATTCTAATATGAAAACCATGCACAGATACAACCAAAGAAGAAAACTATAGAACCATCGCATTAATGAACATAGATGCAAAAGTTCTCAAAAAAATACTTGTTTTTTAAAATTTGTTTTTTTTTTATGTGTATGAATGTACTGTCTACATGTAGGTCTGTGCACCCATGTTGTGGAATGCCTCAGAGGTCAGAAGAAGGTGTCGGATTTCACTGAAACTGGAGTTAAAGACAGTTCTCAGCCACCATGTGGTTGCGGGAGACCGAACACAGGTCCTCTGCAAGAGCAGTTGGTTCTCTTAACTGCTAGACCCTCTTTCGAGCCCCAATACTTGTAAATCAGATACATACCAATATCAGAAAGATTATCCATCATAAACAAGTTGGCGTCATACCAGAGTTGCAGGTGTGGTTCAACATATGTAAATCAATAAATATCACAAAACACATAAATGGACTGAAAGACAAAATCACATGATCATCTCAGTTGATGGAGAAAGAGCCATTGACACAATCCAGCATCCCTTTTTGTCTAATGCTCCAGAGGGAATTATACTGGAGGCAATATTTCTCAACATAATCAAAGCCATGTACAGCAAACCTACTGGCAACATCATCTTAAATGGAGAAAATTAGAAGCATTCCCCCTAAAGGCAGGAACCCAGCAAGACTGCTCCCTATTGACACACCTATTCAACATAGTGCTTGAAACACTTGCTAGGGCAGTAAGACAAGAAAAGGAAACTAAAGGAGTACTAATTGGAAAAAAATTAAGACTATCCTTTGTTGCAGATGATATGATAGTTTACATAACAGATGCTAAAAACTCCATCAGAAAGCTCATAGAAATGACTAAGAGTTTCAGTAACGTTGCAGGATACAAAATTAATCTAAAAAATCAGTAGCCTTTCTTTATACCAACAACAAGCAACTGGCAATATAAGTATATCTTCCTACTCACAATAGCCTCAAAAAAAAAAGAAAGAAAGAAAAGCCTAGGAACAAGCCTAAACAATGAAACCAAAGATCTCTCCCCCTAAAAAATTAAACCCCTGACACTGCTAACTGCTGCTGTTGTTGCTTCTACACATTTCCACTGCCTTGAACCAGGTGTGATACTTTGCCTTCCCTGTTATACACTTCTGAATATGTGAGCCAAAAGCAACTTTTCCTCCTCTGATTTCTGTCAGGTATTACAATCACAACAAAGAGAAAAAGTAACTGGCAGAATCCTCCATTGTTGTTCTACAAATTATAGACACATGTCTGTTTTATACTTTGATCTATATATTTTGCATAGTAATGCACATAAAATTTCATTAAAATTGCACACCATAATACACTTATTGGCCATAGCTAAATTTATGTTATTCTTAATTTCTCTTAATATAAATAGAAATGATATGAATCATTTTGCAAGTCCACTCTTTTACAAATTTGAAAGCGTAAGAATATTGCTCAAACTAGAATGACTGATTTAAATATTAATTTTGATACATATTGATCATTATCTTACTAAATATACATTTTGATACATATTGATCATTATCTTACAAAATATAATAAAGGATTGGGCATGGTGGTGCATGCCAGGAATCCCAGCACTTGTGAGGCAGATTCAGGTGGATCTCTGTGAGTCCAGGCCAGCCTGGTCTACATAATGAATTACAGGCTAGCAGGGTTTACAAAGAGACCCTGTCTCAAAAAGACTAATAAAACCAAACCAGCCGGGCATGGTGGTGCACACTTTTAATCCTAGTACTTGGGAGGCAGAGGCAGGCAGATCTTTGTGAGTTCAAGGCCAGACTGGTCTACAGAGTGAGTTCCAGGACAGCTGGGGCCACAGGGAGACCCTGTCTCTAAAAGACAAAAAGAAAAGAAAAGAAAAACTAAAGAGTAATAAAATGTAACCATTTAGCAATGAACATAAATTAAATTTCTTTTCAAATTTTTAATAGAAAAATAGTCCCAGAATAATTTCTTAATGCTTTTATTGATGAATTGTGTATTTCATTCGTTATCTTTCAGTCCAATTTAGACACATTCCCCTCTCCTTGCCACCATCCCACCCTTGGTCATGCCTTCTGCCATAGATGTTTTGCATCTTTCTCAGAGTCTTTCCAAAGGTTTTCTCTGCAGAAGCTTGTTGTTTGGGGCTGTATCATTCAGTTCTTTAGCCTAGTATTTATGTTGTTGTTTTTCCTTCCCCTCTTTATTGCTCCAACAAAACTATAACAGCTGGGAATAAACTGTATGTTAATTCCAAAATATGTTTAAGAATTCACTTCCCCCATCTAATTTTATATTACTCTAAAATAAGTAAACATACCTTTCACCCATATACAGTAATTACAGAGTCTGAAAATAAGGGGTAGGTCAATTCTAGAGCCCATTAAGAGATTTACATTATAATAATACGGTTGCTTTCAGATAAAAAGAAATAACAATAATGCTATTCAGCTTGCCTTTCAACTGGAGATTTGGTGTTAGCATCTACAAATGAGAGAAACCACTTGCTGTCTGCTTTTCTGGGACTGTGTTACTTCACTTAGCATAATGGCTTCAAGTTCCATCCATTTACATGCAAAGTTCATGATGTCATCTTTCTTTACCGCTGCGTAGAACTCCATTGTGTAGATATACCAAATTTTTGTCATCCACTCATTTGTAGAGGGGCATTTGAATTGGTTCCAGGTCTTTGCTATTGTGAAAAATGCTGCATTAAGCATAGATGTGCATGTATCTTTGTGGTAGGATGAGTCTTGTGGGTATATATCCAGGAGTGGTATGACTGGGTCAGGTCGTAGGCTCATTTTGAATCTTTTCAGGGTTCTCCACACTGCTTTCCATAATGATTGTACAAGTTTACATTCCCATCAGCAATGGATGAGTGTTCCCCTTTTCCCACAACCTCTCCAGCATTTGGTGTCTTTTGTTTTCTTGGTCTTAGCCAGTACTATAGGCATGAAGTGTTACCTGAAAATGGTTTTAATTTGCATTTCCTTAATTATTAATGATGTTGAACACGTTTTAAGATGTATCTCAGCCATCTTTACTTCCTCACCAATGAAGTCTCTGTTCAGTAGTTACAAGATGAGAATGACAAGCTCCAGACATATTTCAATTATCCTTCCTACTGTTAAGGTGTATTCATATATTTAAAACACTTTTATAATATTTTATTTATTATCTTTATTTTATGTGTATGATTCTATTGCCTGTATTTACATTGGGATTCATGCAATGTCAGAGAGGTAATAAAGGAGCCTCTGATCCCCTTGAACATTAGTTATGCTCAGTTATTTGCCACCATGTGAGTGCTAAGTTAATAGAACCTGGGTCCTCTGCAACTAAGCCAAGGTGCTGCTCTAATGAGATAATGCTTCTAACAAATTTCCAAAGCATCAGTTAGGAAAATATTAACCACAGAATAAAAAAAACTGAACAAAGGTTATGAAAATGTGATTTTTAAGATAATAGAGGGGCTGGAGAGATTGCTCAGAGTTTAAGACTGCTGGCTGTTCTTGCAGATGAACTCACACTGAAGGGCATTTGGGGAAACAAACCTGACTCTACAGCTCTATATGGCTTTATATGTCTTCATATACACATATATATGTATATTCGAGTATAAAAATTGGGGGTGGAAACCAAAGTGGGGTGCAGTTACAGGATGGGATCTAAACATAATCCAAATATATTGTATGATCTTCACAAAAGTTTCACAAAATAGTCAATATATTGCTAGAATATATTTTTGATAATATATTGACAGGAAAATAAAAGATTTTATAGAAAACATCATGGGACTCACAGAAAGATTAAAAAAATTAATGTGTGAGAAACTGAAAAATTTACTTTTCGTGAGAAGACACAAACTCAGAATTTAAGAGATAATTTTATGATAATAAGATAAAAGTAGTAGCATAAAGATTTAATTTACATTTATTTAGCCATGGTGATTCTGACGCACTCCAGAAAATCAGTAAGAATATGGATATCAATGTTTTTTCAAGTTAGTCCTTTGAAAGTTTTTCTGTGTTTTATGTTAGAGAAATGGCTCAATGGTTTAGAGCCTGCTCTTGTAGAGGAGTCGGTTCAGTTCCCAGAGCCCATCTGGAGGCTGACAACCAAACCCATTGTAGCTCCAGTTCCTGAGGATCTCAAATCCTTTCTTGGTCTCCATGGGTATTGCATGCACAGGTGCACCTACATACATTCAGGAAAAATACACACATAACATTTAATTAGAAAATATTTAAAAAATCTTTTTGTGATTTTGGGAATATTGACATGGAGAATTGTTTTTAGATAATCAAAGTCAATCAAAGAAAACTCATATATATTCTTGAAGTCATGACAGCTGTGGTTTGCATAAGGAGGTCTTTTCAGAGACATTTATTCAGGTGAAGCAGGGATTATTTCATAGAAGAAAAGAATTTCGGGATGAGTCAATATGAAGTAAAGTTGAGTGTTATTAATACAGATAGAAGTGAGGTGTGTAGCAAGAGAGAAAGACTTTCCAATAGGTTTATTTGTGCCTTTATGGCAAAACTGGGTTTGGGCTTGTAATGAGAGTACAATTTAAGCATTTTAACAATGTCTGTATGTGTCATTTTCCTGGCTTTTGAAGACATATGGTTTAAGGTGTTTAAAAATTATAATTTCTTATAAATATATTTATTTTATTCTTTTATAAAAGACTGTTCTTCATTACATATTAGGAAATAGTTTATAGGTTGATATGGTAAAAATAAATTTTTACAAATTATTAAAGGAGTCTTTAGTATACATATGTGATAATGAGGTTAAGACATATTTTAGCTCTAGTTGTGGTTCACAATCTTGTTTGTGAGATTTTGAGAAAGGGATTAGAGCACTTTACTGGAGGTTTGGTTATTCTTGGGGAGATACTTAGTTCTCAATATAAGGAATTTCTTTCCCTTCACATGTACTCTTCATGTTCCCTGTCCTTCTATTTTGCCTCAAGCATAAACTTCCACAAGAAGGACTACAGCTGATTATTTGCCTTGAACCCTTTAGAATATCATTTCTACTAAAGTGAACCCTGCATCTGGAATATTAAATTTATTATTAACAGCACTTAATTCTAGCCTAATAAATAGTAAGAATTCAGTAATTTTTTAAGTTCTTTTCTTACTGTACTCTCCAACTTGTATTGTTATAGTATATATATATATATATATATATATATATACATAAATATATACATATATATATATATTTATATACATAAATATATACATACATACATACATACATACATACACATATCACTTGAATTGGAGGATTTTTTCCCTAAAAGATGTAATGTTTTCCTTAAGGAAATGATCAAAGATTCCCCCTTGGCAATCCCAAACAACCATCCATCCTGCACTTTTGCTCCACATTGGAGTGTTTCCCTCCCATGGTCCCCTAAATGAAGTTCAGTAAGCTTGCATCCTGTCTTGATCCCCCTGTATTGGCCTCCATGATACAGCCCAGGTAGTCCAGCAATGACATCTATATTCTGATGAGGCTGAAATTCCCTTAGCTGTTTAGTCCACAAACTCCACAAATTGGGTATCTCAGTAGTCCCCATCTGGCATTGAAGGTTTGGAGGATTCTTGGAGAGACATGAGTCCTCAGTCCATATTGGAAGGTTTAAAAGCTGTGTCTCATATCCTTGAGGAGTGCCAAAAGCAGTGGCAACCACAGAGTTGATGCACTTGACAATAAGAATTGAAGACAGGTCAAACGACAGTACTCTATCTTTTTTCTTTTTGTATTTTCACTAACATCTCAAGTTCTATATCTGCAGTACAGTTTCTCTAGTCTTACTGATTACTTATATCTTGTTGTACTTTCCTTTTGGATGCTTAAGACCACACAGTTAGCCCAGATTAACCAAGGTATTTGTTTTCTCAAGGTCAGTTGAGGATCTGATACTCAGGGGTCTCTTGGGAGTTTTTGGAGGGGAGGGGAAGGAGGGTGGGAACACCTTGCTCAACTCAACTTTTCATTTACCAGTTCCATCCACTCGAGGACAAAATCAGGTATAGCTAAACCAGGCTTCATTTTCTGAAGCATGAGCAGACTTTCCTCTCTATACACTGGACACTGGCTGAAGTCCCATTAGTGGATCTCCAAGACCTCCGTGAACAGGAAGACTGGTGGCCCATATTTGCAGGATATTTCAAGATATGCACCTATAAATAATCCTCTAAGAATTGGTTGTCCTCTAAGGGCAAGGAACAAAGTTATCCCTTAGGTCCCTCAGCCAAATTGGTATGGGCATTAAGTATGGTCGTTAAACACCCAGAAAAGCTAAGTTGCACCAGCCTATTACATTGCATATATATTAAAGTAGTATCCTTTGGAAACAAAGGACATATTATTTCCATATCATATTTCTTGATGTGCATCTTTCCATTTTAATCCCAAATTACTCTAAAAGATGCACACATACCCTCCACCATGTACTGAAAACCCAAGGTCTGAAAATAAATGTTAGGTCAGTTCTAGGAACTGTTTAGGTATTCACAATGCAAGAGCACAGTTGTCTTTAGATCATGAGGAATATAACATTAACGTTGCTCAGTATGTGTTACAACTAGATACTTAGTACTAGCATCCACAGATGATAGATACCATTCGTCTTTTGTTTCTCTGGGAATGTGTTACTTCACTTAGCATAAAGTCTTCTAGTTCCATCCATTTACCTTCAAATTTCATGATGCCATCTTTCTTTACTGCTGCATAGAACTCCATTGTGTATATGTACCACATTTTTTCTATCCACTCATTGGTTGAGGGACACTTGGGTTGGTACCATCTCTTTGCTATTGTGAAGAGAGCTGCAATAAACATGGTTGTACATGTATCTCTGTGGTAGGAAGAGTCTGATGGATATATTCCCAGAAGTGGTATGGCTGGGTAAGGTGGTAGGCTCATTTTGAGTCTTTTAAAGTTTCTCCATACTGCTTTCCATAGTGGTTGTACAAGTTCTCATTCCCACCATCAGTATATGCGTGTTCCCCTTTCCCCACACCCTCTCCAGCATTTGGTATCATTTGTTTTCTTGATCCTTGCCACCCTTATCGGGGTGAGATGATATTTTAGAGTGGTTTTAATTTGCATTTACTTAATTCTTAGTGACGTTGAACAGTTTTTAGGATGTTTCTCAGCCATCTCTATTTCCTCACTTGTAAAGTCTCTGTTCAGCTCTTTACTCCATTTTTTGATTGGGTCATTTGTTTAATTACTTCTTTTTTTTTCTAAGTAGTTTATGTATTCTGGAAGTTAATGCTCTGTCAGATGTATCAGCAGTGAAGGTTTCCTCCCACTCTGGGTTTTCTCTTCACTTCCCTGATTGTTTCTTTTGCTGTACAGAAATTTTTGAGTTTAATAAGGTCCCACTTGTCAATTGTTGACGTATTTCCTGTGCAGCTGCTCTCTGATTTAGAAAGTCTTTTCCTATTCCAATGTCTAGTAAGTTGCTGCCAAAATTTTCGTCTATTACCTTCAGAGTCTTGGGTTTCACATTGAGGTCTTTGATCCATTTGGAGTTGATTTTTATACAGAGTGAGAGGTAGGGGTTTAATTTTATTCCTCTACAAGTGGTGATCCAGTTTTACGAACCCCATTTGCTGTAGATGCTGTCTTTCCTCCAGTGAGTCTTTTTGCCCCCCCCCCCCCTTGTTGAATGCGAGGTGGCTGCAATTGTATGTGCTCAAGTTTGGATCTTCAGTTTTGTTCCATTGATTTACAGGTCTGTTTATGTGCCACTACCAGGCTGTTTTTATGGCTATAGCCCTGTAGAACAGTTTGATGTCTGGTATTGAAATCCCCGCCTGTATTGCTCTTTTCACTCAGGGTTGCTTTGGATATTTTGGGTGTTTGCTGTTCTATATGAATTTAAGATTTTTTCCAAGCTTGTGAAGAATGTCCTTGGGATTTTAATTGGCTTTGAGCTCCATACATATACCTGCAAATTTCATAATGCCATCTTTCTTTACTGCTGAATAGCACTCCGTTGTGTAGATGTACCACATTTTTGTCATCCACTCATCTGTTGAGGGGCATTTGGGTTGGTTCCAGCTCTTTGCTGTTGTGAAGAGAGCTACAATAAACATGGATGTGCAAGTATCTTTGCAGTAGGATGAGTATTTGGGGTATATACCCAGGAGCAGTATGACTGGGTTAGGTGGTAAGCTCTTTCAGGGTATTTAAAGTGTTCTCCAAACTGCTTTCCATGGTGGTTGTACAAGTTTACATTCTCACCAGCAGTGGATGAGTGTTCCCCTTTCCCCACAACCCATCCAGCATCTGGTGTCTTTTGTTTTATTGATCTTAGCTGGCAGTACTGGAGTGATATTATATCTGAGAATGGTTTTAATTTGCATTTCCTTCATTATTAATGATATTGAACACTTTTTAAGATGTTTCTCAGCCATCTTTAATTCCTCACTGGTGAAGATTCTGTCCAGCTTTTTATTCCATCTTTTGAGCAGGTCATTTGTCTTCTTCTTTGTTTTCTGAGTAGTTTATATATTCTTGATGTTAATGCTCTGTCAGATGTGCCACGGGTAAATATTTCCTCCCACTCTGTAGGTTTTCTCTTCACCTCCTTGACTGTTTCTTTCCCTGTACAGAAGCTTTTGAGTTTTATGAGGTCCCATTTGTCAACTGTGGACTTTACCTCCTGTGCAGCTGCTGTCTGATTAAGAAAGTCTTTTCCTACACCTATGTCTTGTAGGTTGTTGCCAACTTTTTCTTTTATCACCTTCAGGGTTTGAGGCTTCACGTTGAGATTTTTGATCCACTTGGAGTTTATTTTTGTACAGGGTGAGAGGTAGGGGTTTAATTTTGCTCTTCTATAGATAATGATCTAATTTTACCAGCACCATTTGCTGAAGATGCTATCCTTCCTGAAAGCAACATATTTCCTCCTAAAAGCCACATTTTTCCTCTTAATAGCAACATTTTTCCTCCCCAAAGCAACATATTTCCTCCTAAAAGCCACATTTTTCCTCTTAATAGCAACATTTTTCCTCCCCAAAGCAACATTTTTCCTCCCCCCAAGACGTACAGTTATTATTTGAGCTCCACCTAAAATAGATGGTGATTTTAGTTGTACTCCGAAAGTCTCAAGTTTGGCTGGAAGGCCCTATACATATAAATATATCGATGAAATGATGAAATAATGCCCAGTCTATGATAGTTGTAAGAGGCACCATTTAGACTATGTCATGAATTTCTTGATAATTTTAGATAGCTTAGAGAAAAATTGGAAATGTTGTTTTTGTCATTTAGTATTTTTAGATTTTAATATCGATATATGTGTACAATATATGTTGATCTCTGTCACTCCCTGCCCCTTCCATTACCATATGCCTCACCAACATATTTCTCTTGTTTTGTTTTCATTGGTTGATTCATTTCCATTTATCCTGAGAATTTCTACTGAATAGCTTCCATTTTTCTATTTTATAATGAACCTTAAATATTGGGACAGATGTTCTTATTTAAGTGAGGCAGTATTAATATATGCTTCATTATGTAATCATAATGAAGTTTACCCCTGTTCACTCATAATATTGTTTAAGATCAGATAAATCACGTGGTCACTTTATCTATACAATCTCACTTTCTTAACCTTTTTCAAAATAATCATGTTCATGCATCTTGATAGACAGCCTTAATTTACATTTTAGTGAAAATCTGCCCTGCCTTCTTCAGGGTTTATCCAGTGCACCTAAGTACAATTTACATATATTTATGGGAAAAATTTAAAACCTTAGCTTATAAGGTTGGCTGTTTAGGAGATAAATGAAGGCATCTACGCAGGAGCTAATACAGAACATAGAGTATTGGAGATGTTCAACAGTGAAAATTCAATTATAGCTACCACTTTGAAAGCGTCATCTTCGAGTCACCCTCTGGCTTATTACTGTCTATCATCTGTCTGCACTGTTGAAAACCATTTATGTGGGTATATCTCCAATCTGATAATATTGTGTATTTTAATTAATATGTATATATTAGCTGCAGAAATTCACCTGAAGAGTTTCAGCTTTCTAATTTCTGTCAGTAATATTTGGCATAGAAAAAGAATAATGTTGAATCAAACAGCAATAATTTGAACCTAATGTCTACTGATTCATTCCTATCCTGGAAGCTGACTGGTGACTTTATTGCTGGAAAACCTGAAATGCCTTAGCTTACGTTGTGATCTGCCAAGCAGCAGGCAACAGGAACTCTCCTAAAAAGAATGCCTACTGCCAAGGATGACTTCAAAATTACACAGAATGCCTACTTCTATTCAGTTTTTAAGTAATAAGAACCGAGGTGATAGGTGTCCAAATAAGACATTAAATTCAGCTAGATTTGCTTCTATGACAAGGATATGGTTTCCTTGCTTAAAACCAAACCTAGTGGTAAAGGTAATCATCAGAAAACAAATGAGAACAAATGCTGCCACTGATAAGGTGAAAGGGGACCCCTACTTACTATTGATGGGGGTGTAAACTGATGAAGATGCCATGGAAGTAATGATGGAGTATCTTCAAAACAGGAAGTAGAACTATCATATTATACCACTTCTGAATAGATCCCTGAGGGATTATGTTAAAATATCTCAGAGTCTTGCATATATGTGTTTATTGCTGCATCACTCACAATAGATAAGGAATAGGTTCAATGTCCATCTCCTAATGAATAAATATAGAAAATATCGGAATGTATGTATGATAGAATTCAATGTAGCCACAAGCAAAAATGAAATCATATTTTAAAGATAATAGACAGAACAAAAGATCATTATGTTAATAAAAATAAGTTAGTCTCAGAAAGACAGATAGTACATGATTCCTTTCATTAACAAAATCTAGACTTGCAAGTGTGTGTGTGTGTGTGTTTACATGTGTAGATCATTAAAGTAAAAAAAAACAAAAAAGGAGGCATGACAAAAGAGAAATAAATCTTAAGGAAAGAAGGAGGGAGGATTAAAAAGTTAATGAAATTTATTTGACATAAAATCAGAAAGGAAGAATATTTAAGGGAAAGGACAAGAGTAAGAGCGAGATAGGTCATATGGAGGACAGCGAGGTAAGGAGATCAATTTTAAAAACCTAGAGTGATATGCATATCTGAAAATCCTGTAATCAAATGCATCACTTTGTATCACTGCAAGTGTGGTTTTGTGCACAAGCCTTGAACAATTTTAGTCAAATCATTTCATCATGTATGGGAAAAGGCTCTATGAAGCACCACATCTTGCTCACTGTCTTTTGATAGTGAATGGCTGCTGTGGGTTGTCATTTTCTTCAGGGCCGGAACCACTGATTAGTTAATCTAAGTGCAGTAAACAATATCTTACTCACAATCAGGCAACTGTAATTAAACTCAGTGGGTCACACTCAAAAAGAAGAGATGAAAGTAGGAGTTAGACTTGTTACAAAGAAAAGTTAAGCAGGAGAGGGTATGAGAAGAGAAATGGGGAGATAAAATGAGGAAAATTCATTATACAAACATATGAAAATGTCAAATAATAAAAAATTAATATGAAATACTCAAATAAAAGAGGTGAAAAAAGTTTTTCAATCCTTTCTCACAACTTTTATTTGGTTTACATATGTGAAGACTGGGGGGAGATTTCTGAGCTGAAATACATGTGACGAACAGAAATATTTTTGCTATTTGATTCTTTGAAAATTTCATAAAATGCATTTTGATCACATCCAGATCCAGAACTTTTCTTTCCAATGCATCCATTACAAATGCATGATGTTCATTTTAGATGGGAAGTACTCCCATTAGCCCTTATGGTTTACTTTTATTTATGCCATATAACTGTTCATATTTTCACAATAAAATACTTATGTAGCTATTAATGTAAGACATTAATGCAATTCAACTTACTAAAGTTACTTCTGCATATGTGGCTTTTTTTCTGCAAAGTCAACTGGGGTGCTTCTGGCTGTAGATTTGTCATCTATAACCTTAATTATGTTGAGGTACTTACTTTTATCATGAGGTCCAATTGTATTTTGCCAAAAATATTTTGTGCATCTATTATATAAAAAATAATTTTTGTTCAAAGTACATTTGTATGGTTTATTACATATATTAACTTAGATGAGTAAAATAAGCTTGCGTTGCTGAGATAAACTGAATTTGATAATTATTAATAACTTTTGGGTGTTTGCTTCTATGAGATTTGTAATTGTATTTGAAAAAAACTTGCATATATATATTCATCAGGTATATGAGCATGTAGTGTTTTTTCTTGTTACGTTCTGATTTTTGTATCAAGTAATAATGGTTTCATGGAAGAAATTTGGGAGTTCTCCCTCTGTTTCTATTTTTAGAATAATTTAAGCAGTATGTGTTGTAGTTCTTAAAAATCTGGTAAAATTCTGTTGTGAAACTATCAGGACAATCAGAATTTTTAGTCAGAATATTTTGTATTATTTTTCAAGTTCCTTATTTACTTTGGAATTGCTTAACTTGAAGATATCTTAATGGTACATCAAATTAATATAGAAATTCATCTATTTATTTTAGATTATCTAATTTAATGTAGTATAGGTTTTTAAAGTATTTTCTTATAATGGTCTGGATTATTCTCTTGTCCGATGTTGTGTTTCCCTGTTCATCTCTGATTTATTTTTAATTCAATTTGCTGTAGCTTTTGGTGATGTGGTGTATGTATCTTCTTTTCATTTCAAAGGATGAGCTCTCAGATTCATTAATTCTATTGTTTTCTGTGTTTCTATTTTACTGATTTATGCTTTAATTTTTATTGTTCTTTATAAATTTCCGACTATATATATATATATACATATATAAATATATATATATATATATATATATAGGGTTCAGGTTTTCCATCCATTTTTATACATCTTTGCCTGGAGTTTGTCTGCCTTATGAAAATATAGTACTTTTGAATGCTGTCACCACTGCTCTGAGTTCATGTGAGTTAATGTCTAGCTGTCTGGAGAACTTCGTTTATTTTTTCATCCACCACCGCTGGAACTTACAATTTTTCTGATCTGTCTTCCACAACAATTCCTGAAGGATAAATTTGAAATAGATTCCCTCTTCACTGATAAACACTTTGGAGTCCTTTATTTTATGCTCACTGGATGGCCACTGAGATTAATATACCCAAGAACCACTGCATAAGGAAGCTTCTCTGGTGAGAATTGAGAGATGCTCTAATCTTTTATTATTTTTCTCATCTGCTTGGTTTGGCTTTGGTTTTTTCTTAATTGCCATATTCATGAATAGAATCATTAAGTCATTTCTGAGTGCTTTTTCTGGTTTTTCAATGTAGGTATTTAAAGCTATAATTTTCTACTTAAGGACTGCTTTCAATGTGCCCCCAGAGATTTTGGTGTGTTGCATTTTCATTTAATTCCAGAAATAATTTTATTGTCTTGATTTGTTCTTTGACTCATTCACCATCCAGTAATATCTATTTTAATCTCCATGTGTTCCTGAAGTTTCTAGAGATTATTTTGCAGTCAATTTTAAGCTTTCTTGCATTGTGATCAGATAGGACATATGAGGTTATTTAACTTTTTGTATTTGTTGAATTTCATTCTGTGCCCACAATGTAGTCTATTTAGAGAAAATTTCAGGCGTTTTTGAGTGTAATGTGTAGTCTTTGATTCTTATGTGGAATTTTCTGTAGATGTCTGTTAGATCCATTTCATGTATGACATCATTTAATTTTGATCTTTATTTATACATTGACCAGATAACCTGTCTATTGGAGAATATGGGGCATAGACGGTATCTACTATTACCAGGATGGGTAAATATGAGATGCCACGTATTTTCAGAACTATATTTGTGTGATCTACAAAGTCCTGAGTAATTAAAGACAAGGGTAGATATTTTTGACCACAGACAGGCTTAAGTGGGCAATAGTTGAACTTAGGTTAATATGAGGGAAAATATGAGAGGGAAAAACTAACTACATTGCAGTGTTGAATTTTATGTACACTATGGAGTCATATTCAACCCAAACAGTATGATAATGGTGTAGAATCAGACATAAACACAGAGAGTTGTACCATGAACCCCAAAGTCTACAGTCAATTGATTCTGAACAATGGTATACAAAATATCCATTCTAAAGTCTGGACAGATGGCTCAACAGTTAAGAACACTGTCTATTCTGGCAGAGAACTGGATTTGATTCCCAGCATCTGCATGCCAGCTAACAACTGTCCCTAACTCCAGTTCCAATGGGTCCAAAGTCTTCTGACTTCTGAGGGCATTTCGTGACATGGGTGTATGTATAATCAGGCAAGGAAATATACTCATTCATATAAAATAATAATTAAAATTTTAACCAAAATACCCATTCTAAAAAGGGCAACCACTTTAATTAAATAATGCTGAGAAATTTGACATGCATATACAATATGTGCATATATTACAAATATATAAATCTCAAGAAAGTTATCAACAAAAATAATCCATTTTTAAAATGGAAAATTATCAAATGGAAACTTCTCAAAGAAAAATATGTAAACGTGATCCAATATACAAAAAAGGTTAAATACCACGATGCATTAAAAAAAATCACAAAATAAAACACTAATAGGATACCACAATAATAATAATAATAATAATAATACCACCACCAACAATAACAACTAATAGTAAAGCTACAAATAAAAAGGTACTCTCCCACACAAGTCAGAGAAAAAAACGATATGAATATTATCTCTCTTCTGTGGAATTTTAACAACGCATCTTAATGTAGACTAGAAATTAATAGAGTTTTTAATGAATTTTTGGGCAATTCATACACTATATCTTAATCAAATTTAGACCACCTCTTTCATGCCAGACATAGGACCTTAGTGGATTTCATTCATTGTCATATATACTAAGTTGTACCCCATCGCAAGCTTTTGTACCTAGAGGTCCCATGGTGCAGATTCATCCACTGGAGTCTAGTCAGGCTATCTAGAGTCACTCCGCTCAAGATCTACTCTCAGTCCCTTGCCCAGTAGTAAACAGTTGCCAATAGTTTCTTGGCTAGGGTTCTGGCCCGTTCCACATCAATGAACTCGCAACAATGGTGACAGCATACACAAAACACATGCCATCTCAATCAGAAAAAAAAAAAAAAAACAGCAAAGAGTGATTAAAAAGTATAGGAAGGATTGGATGAAAAAAGGTAGGATTGCTATTGGATTAATCCATACTGAATAATTTTGTGGAAATATAATCCTTATACCAATTAATATCTAATAAATACAAATATATGAAAATCAAATAAATGAAAAAATGTTTAATATCCTTAAAATGGACTACCACCTAATTATAAAAGACAGGATAGCAATGAATCATAAATATTTTGTCTCAAATGAGAAGAGCTAGACGGAAAAAGCCTACATATCAATATAATTTGATTTATACCAAATTTTGGAAAATGTAGCTATATTGAAACATTAAAACAAGTCACAGTTTGGAGATGGAATGATTTAGGGAGGTAAAATACAAGAAAATGTGAGGTTGATGGAATTCTTACCTTTTATTTCTTGTGATTACTACAGAAATATATGCATTTGCCAAATCCTTAAAATTTACTCCAACAACTATAATTCACACAATGTATACAAATTTGAAGTGATTAAATATCTGTATTAGTCACTTTTCTGTTGCTGTGATAAAACCACCATGAACAAGGGAACTTATAGAAGGAAGAGTTTATTTGAGCTTACAATTGACAGTTCCAGGGAATCAGAGTCCATTGTGGCAGGAGGCATGGTGTCTGGGGCCGGAGCAGCAAGCCAAGGTTCACATCTCTCAATGAGCACAGGAAGGAGAGAGAGAGAGAGAGAGAGAGAGAGAGANAGAAAAAAGAAAGAAATATACAGTTCGCAAGCCACAATAAGATTTACAGGGAAGATAATGGAAATTCTCATGACTAGAGAGGTGAGGGAGGTGACGAATTCAGAACTGGGGAAAACCAAACCTATATTTCGTAATAGAAGGGGCTTGCACCTCCATCATGAACAAGCAGCCATTTAATAATGTTTGTAGAAGAAATAGCGCTTGAGTGAATGATGCACTATAGCAAAATGAAGCTGGGTTTAAGAGGATTCCAGTCATTCATACTGTGAACAGTGTTTTTTCTTTCAAAATATCAAGAAAGTTCATTGCCTTCTTTGAGACCTCTTTTGTCTCTATGTCTCAGTTGGGTTAAGTTTTACCAGTTAGGAAACAAAAATTAGACAAAAAGAATTCAAGGAAGTGCTTGAAGTTTCCTCCTTGGCAAGCCCAAACAACCATCAATCCTACCCCAATGCTCCACACTGGAGTCTCTCCCCTGCCCACCATGGTCACCCAAATGAGATAGAGCAGGCATACTTCCTGTCTTGATTTTTCTGCACTGGCTTCCATGAGACAGCCTGGTTAGTTCAACAACAGCAATCTACCCTCTGAAGAGGCTGAAATCCCAGTAGCCACTCAGTCCATAAGCTGGGTATCTCAGTAGTCCCCATATAGCATTGAAGGTTTGGAGGATTCTCAAGTTTTATATCTGAAGTACAATTTCTCAGAACTTACTAATTATTTCTGATTTTACTTTTCTTTTAAGAATGCTTAAGGTCACACCATTAGCCCAGATTAACCAAGGTTTTTGCTAAAAGATGTCAGATCTTCAACTGACATTGAGAAAACAAAAACCTTGGTTAATCTGGGCTAATGGTGTGACCTTAAGCATTCTTAAAAGAAAAGTAAAATCAGAAATAATTAGTAAGTTCTGAGAAATTGTACTTCAGATATAAAACTTGAGAATCCTCCAAACCTTCAATGCTATATGGGGACTACTGAGATACCCAGCTTATGGACTGAGTGGCTACTGGGATTTCAGCCTCTTCAGAGGGTAGATTGCTGTTGTTGAACTAACCAGGCTGTCTCATGGAAGCCAGTGCAGAAAAATCAAGACAGGAAGTATGCCTGCTCTATCTCATTTGGGTGACCATGGTGGGCAGGGGAGAGACTCCAGTGTGGAGCATTGGGGTAGGATTGATGGTTGTTTGGGCTTGCCAAGGAGGAAACTTCAAGCACTTCCTTGAATTCTTTTTGTCTAATTTTTGTTTCCTAACTGGTAAAACTTAACCCAACTGAGACATAGAGACAAAAGAGGTCTCAAAGAAGGCAATGAACTTTCTTGATATTTTGAAAGAAAAAACACTGTTCACAGTATGAATGACTGGAATCCTCTTAAACCCAGCTTCATTTTGCTATAGTGCATCATTCACTCAAGCGCTATTTCTTCTACAAACATTATTAAATGGCTGCTTGTTCATGATGGAGGTGCAAGCCCCTTCTATTACGAAATATAGGTTTGGTTTTCCCCAGTTCTGAATTCGTCACCTCCCTCACCTCTCTAGTCATGAGAATTTCCATTATCTTCCCTGTAAATCTTAT
Organism: Rhizomys pruinosus; assembly: GCA_009823505.1. NCBI lineage: Eukaryota > Metazoa > Chordata > Mammalia > Rodentia > Spalacidae > Rhizomys > Rhizomys pruinosus. Next base: position 6,364 of record VZQC01004910.1, on the reverse strand, counting down.
TGTGGCTTGCGAACTGTATATTTCTTTCTTTTTTCTGATGCAATCTTTCTGTTGTTGTTCTTTTAATATGCATCCCTCTCCACTAGAAATATTTATAACTGGGTTATTGGTACTAGCATCCACATATGAGAGATACCATTTGTCATTTGTTTTTCTGGGACTGTGTTACTTCACTTAATATGATGTCTTCTAGCTCCATCCATTTACTTGCAAAGTTCATGATGTTGTCTTTCTTTACCTCTTCATAGAATTCCATTGTGTACATGTACCACATTTTCTGTATCCATTCGTTAGTTGAGGGGAATTTGGGTTGATTCCAGTTTTTTGCTATTGTGAACAGGGCGGAAATCAATATAGCTGTGCATGTATCTCTGCAGTAAGATGAGTTTTGTGGGTATATACCCAGGAGTTGTATGACTGGGTCAAATGGCAGGATCATTTTGAGTCTTCTAAGCGTTCTCCACACTGTTTTCCACAGTGGCTGCACAAGTTTACATTCCCACCAGCAATGGATGAGTGTTCCCCTTTCCCCACACCCTCTCCAGCACTTGGCATCATTTGTTTTCTTGATCCTAGCCAGTCTTATTGGAGTAAGATGATATCTTAAAGTGGTTTTCATTTGCATTTCCTTAATGATTAGTGATGTTGAGCAGTTCTTGAGGTGTTTCTCAGACATCTCTAATTCCTCGCTTGTGAAGTCTCTGTTCAGTTCTTTGCTCCATCTATTGAGCGGGTCATTTGTTTTCTTTTTTCTTTGTTTTTTGAGTAGTTTATATATTCTGGAAATCAATGCTTTGTCAGATGTATCTGCAGTGAAGGTTTCCTCCCACTCTGTGGGATTTCTCTTCACTTCCTTGATTGTTTCTTTTGATGTACAGAAGCTTTTGAGTTTGATGAGGTCCCATTTGTCAATTGTCGACCTTAATTCTTGTGCAGCTGCTGTCTGATTTAGGAAGTCTTTTCCTACGCCTATGTCTTGTAGTCTGCTGCCAACTTTTTCTTCTATCACCTTCAGAGTTTGGGGTTTCACGTTGAGGTCTTTAATCCATCTGGAGTTGACTTTTGTACAGGGTGAGAGGTAGGGGTTTAATTTCATTCTTCTACAAGTGGTGATCCAGTTTTGCCAACACCACTTGCTGAAGATGCTGTCTTTTCTCCATTGTGGTTTCTTGGCCCCCTTGTCAAATATGAGATGGCTGAAATTGTATGTGCTCAGATTTGGATCTTCGGTTTTGTTCCATTGGTCAACAGGTCTGTTTTTGTGCCAGTACCAGGCTGTTTTTATGACTATAGCCCTGTAGTATAGTTTAAAATCTGGTATAGAGATCCCTCCTGTGTAGCTCTTTTCACTCAGGATTGATTTGGCTATTCGGGGTCTTTTGTTTTTCCAAATGAATTTAAGAACTTTTGTTTCCAAGCCTGTGAAGAAACTCTTGGGGATTTTGATTGGGATTGCATTAAATCTATACAAGAGTTTTGGTAAAATGGACATTTTTACAATGTTAATTTTCCCAATCCATGAGCATGGGAGGTTTTTCCATCTTCTGAGGTCTTCTTCAATTTCTTTCTTTAAGGGTTTAAAATTTTTGTTGTAGAGGTCTTTGGTGTCTTTGGTTAGGTTTGTTCCTAGGTATCTTATTGTTTTTGAGGCTATTGTGAGTGGGAAGGTCTCTTTGAATTCTTTCTCCAGTTGCTTGTTCTTGGTGTAAAGAAAGGCCATTGATTTTTTAAGGTTAATTTTGTATCCTGCCACTTTGCTGAAGCTGTTAATCGTTTCTAGGAGTTTTCTGGTGGAGTTTTTTGCATCCCTTAAGTAAACAATCATATCATCAGCAAATAGGGATAGTTTGACTTCCTCTTTTCCAATTAGTACTCCTTTAATTTCCTTTTCTTGCCTTATTGCTCTAGCAAGTGTTTCAAGCACTATATTGAAGAGGAGTGGTGACAGGGGGCAGCCTTGCCGAGTTCCTACCTTTAAGGGGAATGCTTCTGTCATTTCCCCATTTAGGATGATATTGGCTGTGGGTTTCCTGTATATGGCTTTGATTACATTAAGGTATGATCCCTCCAATCCAATTCCCTCTAGGACTTTAAACATGAACGGATGCTGGATTTTGTCAAAGGCTTTTTCTGCGTCAATTGAGATGATGGTGTGGTTTTTGTCTTTCAGTCCATTTATATGCTTGATGATATTTATTGATTTTCATATGTTGAACCATCCCTGCATCTCTGGTATGAATCCAACTTGGTCATGGTGGATGATCTTCTTGATGTGGGTCTGTATGCGATTTGCCAGTATTTTATTTAGAATTTTGGCATCTGTATTTCTTGAGGAGAATTGTTCCAGCTTGAGGTGGCCCAGCCTTGGCTCTGGGAACCAGCTGTTCCTTCCTATGTAACAGGCATATATAGTATTCTCTGATCAATATACAGTCCTATTTACTACAGAGCATCTGGAGCATGAAGTCTCAGATTATAATTGAGAGTCTTCACCCCTACAACACTGTCACTGAAGCAATGGAATGATACTGAAAACACCATCTCAGGCATCAAGAAAATAACAAAGTACAGATTTTTTTTCTTTTTAACTTGTAATATTTGTATTAGAGAAATTCAATACGTTTTTATCATTCGCCCCAAACTCTCCCAGATCATTGTCTACTGTTCTTAAAGGGGAATGGAATAGATTTCAGTATGTTAAAGATTTATGTTTCCAGTAGTCCATGAACCAGAGGCAGGCAGATCTCTGTAAGATCTAGGACAGCCTGGTTTACACAGTGCATTCCAGGTCTGCTGGGACTATAGGAAAATGCTGTCTGATAAAAGCCCAAAATTTATATTTCCTATGCTCATATAAAAGATTACTTTAGTGGAATTTTTTGTCAAAGGCTTTTTCTGTGTTGATTGAGATAACCATGTGGTTTTTGTCTTTTAGCCCATTTATTTGTTTTATGATATTTATTGTTTTGCACATGTTGAACCATCCCTACATCTCTGGTATAAATCTGACTTTATCCTGGTGAATGATCTTTTTGATGTGGGTCTATATGTGATTTGCAAGTATTGTTGAGAATTTTTGCATCTATGTTCATTAATGAAATGGGGTATAGTTTTCTTTTTTGATTGTATATTTGCCTGGTTTGTTTATTAAAGTGATACTGGCTTTGTAGAAAGAATGAGGGAAATTCCCATCTGTTTCTATTCTTTTGATCAATTTGAGTAATAGTGGTTGTATATCTTCTTTAAAGGTTTTATAGAACTTTGCTGTAAATCCATCTAGGTCTGGGCTATTTTTAGTTAGGAGATGTTGAATTACCATTTCAATTTCCTCATATGTTATGGAATGTTTAAGCTGTAAACATCTTCTTGAGCAAGCTTTGGTAAATTCCAAGATTTAAATTTTCATCCATTTCTCTGAGGTTTTCAAATATTGTAGAGTATAGGATTTTAAAATTTTCTCATATTATTGTCTGAATCTTTTTGATATCTGTCATGATATTTCCCTTTTCATCTTGAATTCTATTAATTTGGAGCAGCTCTTTCTTTTTGTTTAACTGGGCTAGAGAACTATCTATCTTTTTTATCCTTTCTTTTTTTCCAATTTTTTACTTTTATTTTTTTAACAATCAGTAGCAATTTGTGTGCAAGCATTCTTCATGTAAAACCAATTTGCAAGCAGCTATGGCCAAACCCACACAGCCCATGTCTCCCACCATCCAGCTGGTGGGGCTTATATGTACGATCATGTTGATCAAATAAGCGTCCAGACTATGTTGCTGTAGTTTCACAATTCACCCCAATCGCAGCCCTCACATTCTATCACACCCCCTCTTTTGCAGATTGTTCCCTAGGCTTAGAAAAGGGGTACTGGTGGACAAGAAGAAAAACAATCTCCTTTCTCTGCAGATGTTGATTTGGACTCTGATAAATTCTAGCTGTTTCCTTTCATGGATCGACAGTTTGTCCAGGAGTAACCTTTCAATCCTACTAATGAAGCACAAGCAATTAGATATATAGTTATTTAAAAAGTACTAATTATTATGGTAGGTTACTTTGGTATAGACACAGATGTTTGGATGGTATGCTAATCCATGAATTACATTTTTTCTGTAGAAGATGACAAGGACTTACTGTGGTTTATAACTTCTCCTAACCACTAGAGGATGTAAGCTTGTGGCATCAGCTGTGAATTATTCCTCCAAGGAGAGAGCTAACAGCCAATTCGATTTGGGATATACAGACATGTGGCTGCCACTGCTGAACAGTACTTTCAGGCAGGTGAGGTGTAGCTGATGCTGACAAAGGAGTCTTGCTTGATTCAAGGAGACCAATATTTGCTTTCTTGGTTTAGTGGCCTTTGGTAACACTCTCTGGCATTCCAGAGACCAACTGTATATTTGCAAGTGAGGTCTCAATACATCATTCCCATGCTTGCATCAGGTCTTCGAGAGCAGGGCCTTACCCCCTCTCTCCTTGCAGGTATCACAGTTTAAAGGCAAGAAGCCTTTACCTTTTTCTTGAATGGAAGGGGGGGGGCTTGGATCCCTTGGCCAACATCTCCTTGGCAGAATAATCCATTGCTGAAATCAGAGCGCTCCTGTATTAATATATTTTGCTTAAATGCACAGCTTGAAAAGACTTATATTTGTATTATATTTGCCTCTGAATAGAGAATAATCCCTTTCACATTTCCTATGTCTATTAGTCAATTAAAGAAAGCAGTTATCTCTATAACAGTCGGCTCTAAGTTACAGATAGAGAATGACTTCATTACTATCATGTATTTCTTTGTTCTATGAAAAGGAGTTAAGAAGGTCTCTCATAATAAAATTTTGCGGCCCCTAGAAGGTGAGGTTCATTAGGACTCATTATAAACAGTTGTAACAAATAGGATCCACAGAGATGTTTAATATTTGTAGCAGTCTGAGGCTTTTCTTCCTTTTAATGCTTAGATTGGGCCAACTTCTCTGCTGGTATTTCTTGGTACATCCGACACAATTCAAAGCTGTATTTTTTCTTTCTCAGCCATTAAATTGGTGACGTTTTGACCTGTGGGAACATACAAATCTTTTCCTATAGTTAGTTTTAAGATTAAAATTGAAAATTTGAAAAAAAGTTTAATGTATAACTGTATCTCCCCCTTTTTATTTTAGATTTTTATTTTTTGACCCATGAGTCTCAAAAAGACAGTTGTAGTACACATACCCATAGGCAAGAATCAAGGTGTAAATTTCTTTAAATTTACCCAAGCTGTTTTGGGTGACTGTATGTTGTTAATTTGGGAAGCGAGCTTCATTGTCGCCTCTATATTAATATTATTATAATAGATATATCTATCATACTATATTAAAATTATGTCCTCTGAAAATAAACTGTATGTTATTTCCTAATTGTATTTCAGTATTCACATTTTCCTTTTTAATTTTATATTACTCTAAAATATGCATAATACCCTCCACCCATATATGAAAATTACAAAGTCTGAAAATAAGTAATAGGATAATTCTAGAGCCAGTAAGAGATTCAAATTATAAGAGCAGAGTTGCTTTCAGACAAAGAGGAACATAACATTAACAACCTTGCTCAGTTTGCCTTTCCACTAGGTACTTGGTGTTAGCATCCACAAATGAGGGATAACATTTGTCCTTGTTTTTCAGGGACTGTATTACTTACTTAAATTAGCATAATATCTTCTAGTTACATCCATTTACTGGCAAAGTTCATGATGTCATCTTTCTTTACCACTGCATAGAACTACATTGTGTAGATGTACCACATTGGCTTTATGCACTCATCTTTTGATTGGCACTTGGGTTGGTTCCAGCTCTTCACTATTGTGAAGAGTGCTAAAATAAACATGAATTTGCATGTATCTCTGTGACAGGATAAGTGTTGTGAGTATATACCCAGGAGTACTATATCTTTGTCAGATGGTAAACTCATTTTGACTCTTTTATTTTTTCCCTGGTGAACCAATGAGTTTATTGGGTTACTCACAGCATGGCTAAAGAGTTAATCACAGAAGGGAACCAAGGACAGCATGGATGGCCAAAAAGCCCACTCTTAGTAGGTGATAGCTCACAAAGTGTTGCATCACAAGAGTCCCTGCTCCAGCTAACTTCCCATCCATCTCACACACTCTATTCCCACTAATACAACACACAGCTCTTTTAAGGGTTCTACACACTGCTTTCTATAATGGTTGTATAAGTCTTATGGGTATATACCCAGGAGTGGTATGGCTGGGCCAGGTGGTAGGCTCAATTCCATTCTTTTTTTTTAATTTATTTTTATTGATGCTTTGTGTATTTCATATATCATTTTCCAATTCAGTTCAGGCATATATCCCCTTCCCTTCCCCCCC
>VZQC01004901.1:1701344-1793620 GCA_009823505.1 Rhizomys pruinosus | reverse complement strand
ACAAAAATAAATAAAAAAATTAAAAGTCTATCAAGTGGATCTTTTTCCCAGACGAAGGGAAGAATGTCATATGGCAGATGACTTCAGAGTTCTCCCCTGTCCAAGGATCCCTGGCACATGTCTTATACTGGCCTTGCTCTCACAGACATTCATACCATTTTATTATTTGGATTTTAAAGGCCCGTTCCAGACATCATGTCATTTTACCCATAAATACTTGAATCTCTAACACATAAGGCTCTTTAAAATAAACCATATTGCTATCTTATATTGATAGTAGTTCCTTGTTTAATCCTAATTTTCTTTTTTTGGTCTTTTTTTGAGACAGGGTCTCCCTGTCTCAAAAGCCTCAGCTGGCCTAAAACTCACTATGTAGACCAGGCTGGCCTTGAACTCACAAAGATCCACCTGCCTCTGCCTCCTGAGTGCTGGGATTAAAGCTGTGCATCACCACACCTGGTTTCTAATAACTTTTTATAGACCATATTTGGGTAAGTAAATAATCACAGAAAATAACGTAAGACAGTATGTCAGAAGACTGTGGTTAATGTGAGGGATCTAGGGTTTATTTTTTTAATTTTTTAAATTTTATTTATTTTTGTATGTGTATGAATGTACTGTCTGCATGTAGGTTTGTGCACCCGTGTTGTGCAATGCCTCGGAGGTTAGAAGAGGGTCTCGGATTCCCCTGGAACTGGAGTTCTCCTGGAATTGGAGTTATAGACAGTTTTTAGCTGCCATGTGGGTGCTGGGGATCGAACCCGGGTCCTCTGCAAGAGCAGTCGGTGTTCTTAACCGCTAGGCTATCTCTCCAGCCCCGGGATCTAGGTTAATAGATCCTTTTGTTGGCCCTGTCGGTGGGCATTTGTAATTGATGTGTCTGAGGGAACCAGCTCAACTGGATTTGAAGCCCCAGCCTTATCGCTGTAGATTGTGCAATCTTAGGCAGGTTACTTTGGTGTTTTGTATTTTTTTTAATAGTGTCTCATGTAGCCCAGCTGGCCTCAAACTCCCTTGAACTCCTCATTCTCCTGTCTTCTAAGTGCTGAGATTACTGGTGTACTACCACACCTTGGCAGTGCTTGTTTTTATTAGTTACATTTGTGCATAGTTGGAAAGGAAATTCTACAGCCTTGTATGCCAAGAGGATTGGTATGGGACAAAGGTCAACCTGGGGTACAGAGTGAGACTCTGTTTAACAAATGAATAAAGGTAAGGAAGGAGGGAGAAAGGGAGGAAGGACAAGACAGTTATACCATGCTTGCTACCCGCAGCTGAAAAGTCCTTCCTCACTAATAGGACTTGCTTTCCTGTCTTTAAGAGTCATCCATTGTTAACTCTTTTATATAATTTTCTTTATTTTTATTTTTATTTTTTTGGTCTTTTTGAGACAGGGTCTCCCTGTAGTCCCAGCTGTCCTGGAACTTGCTCTGTACACCAGGCTGGCCTTGAACTCACAAAGATCTGCCTGCCTCTGCCTCCTGAGTGCTTAGGATTAAAGGTGTGTACCACCACGCCCAGCTAGATAATTTTCTTTAAACATTTTTAAATTTTATTTTTATGTTTGTGAGCGTTTTGCCTATGTGCATGTGCGCACGCACGCGTGTGTGTGTGTGTGTGTGTGTGTGTGTGTGTGTGTGTGTGTGTATGCACTACGTGTGTGCAATGGAGGCCAGAGAGGGCATCTGATCCCAGAAAGGAGCTATGGATAGTTACTAGCCACCATGTAGGTACTGGGAACTGAACTTGGGTCTTCTGCAAGAGCAGCCCATGCTCTTAACCACTGAGTCATCTCTCCAGTCCTGCCTTTTTCTTTCTTTCTTTTTTTTTTACTTCAAAATCTTTAAGTAACAAGTTTATATTGCTAATTTTTGACTTTCTGTTTTGCATTTTCTTTATTGGATTTCCACAAGGGAAGATGCAGATTCAGGATGCTTTGATACTCACCACGCCTCCACCACACAGGCAGGTCACCTGCTTCTGCAATACATATTTTTTCCTGAAGTCAGTAAAAACCTGGAGGCCAGAGGTTGGTCAACATTAGATGTTTTGTTTGTTTGTTTGTTTCGTTTTTATGGCTTGTTTGGTTGTTTCGTTTTTATGGCTTGTTTGGTTAGCCTTTTTGAGACAGGGTCTCCCTGTAGCCCCAACTCCTGGAACTCGCTATGTAGACCAGGCTGGCCTTGAACTCACAGAGCTCTGCCTGCCTCTGCCACCTTGAATGCTGGGATTAAAGGCCTATGCCAATATGCCCAGCAATTTTTTTATGCATTCATCACTAATTCAACCCTAAACTCTCGTGAGTTGTGTAATCCTCCACTCCATATGTTCACACACGTTAACGGGCCCACCCCTTCCCTCTCTGGAGGAAATCTCCCTTGGAGCCTTCTGACGCACCCTTGTGTGTGACTTGCTCTCTGTGCCAGCCACACAGCTCTGGTCTTGATGTCACCCACACTATCTTCCCCTGGTGGTTTATCTTACTTTCTGATCCTTGTGTTTTTCATTCATTCATTTCTTCCTTTAGTGAAATGCATCTTATACTAATTTCCCAGGAAAGGATACATAAGAAGAAATTTTTGAAATCTATCTTTGTAAAAATGTCTTTAATCTCACCTTCAGTCAGTCCTTTGACTGGATATAGAATTGTAAGTTACAAATTATCTTTCCTCAGTATTTTGAAGGAATAAGTAGGCTTTCAGTATTTGTTGAGAAGTTTTAGTTTCTGATCTTTCTATATTTTGTATAAAAGGCATTTATTGTTGTTCTTCCTGGAAATTTGTGTTTTGAAATTTGTTGACAGAATACCTTTCTGGCGAGGCATTTTCATGTTGTATTAGACACTCTAAAGACCTGGGGTGTGTGTGTGTGTGTGTGTGTGTGGTAGGAACATGTGGAGGCCAGAGGTTGGTCAACATTAAATGTTTTTCTTTTTTAAAAAAAAAAATTCTTTTCTTTTTCCCTTTTTTTTTTTTTTCTTTTTTTTTTCAAAGACAGGTGGTCTTTCCCTATAGCTCAGCGCGCTGGAACTCACTTTGTAGACCCGCCTGGCCTTGATCTCCACAGGGATCTGCCTGCTTGTGCAGCAGGCCTTTCACAGATTGAGCCATCTCCCTAACCTGAAAGACCCTTTTAAAGCTTAACAAACAAATTTAAATTTCTTTAATTCTGGGGAAACTTTTACTTTTTTTCTTTATTTTTTTTATTTTATTTTTTACTTTTTTTCTTTTGGGACAGGAATCACTATGTAGACCAGGCGGCCTGAACTCCCAGAGATCCACCTGCCCCTGTCTCCCCAGTGCTAGGATTAAAGGCGTGCACCACCCATGGTAGTCTCCTGTCTTTATATGAGATACTCGAGTGCCCTGTGACTTGGCTTTGTTCATATCTAAGAACTGGCATTGTTTTTAATATCTTTTCTTCCACCTCAGTGGCACCTGATGCTTTCCAGTGGGTGAGGCTTTGGGGGGCACTGGCTGTTCTGTTTCCTGTGGGTGAGGCTTTGGGGGGCACTGGGCTGTTCTGTTTCCTGTGGGTGAGGCTTTGGGGGGCACTGGGCTGTTCTGTTTTCCATGGGTGCAGGCTTTGGGGGGGCACTGGGCTGTTCTGTTTTCCACTATTTGCACCAGTCCTTTCTCGAGTTTGCCAAGTTCCTCTTTATTATCTTCCCAGCTCCCAAATTTTGGTGCTGGCAAACTCCTCTCCTATTCTTGACATGTACACTTTTTTTTTTTTTGCTGGCGTGGGGGTGCACACACCTTTAATCCCAGCACTCGGCAGTGCACTCTGTGGACAGGCAGATCTCTGTGAGTTCAAGGCTAGTGAGGTCTACATAGCGAGCTCCAGGCCAGCTGGGACTAAGGGAGATCTGTCTCAAAAAAGACCAAAAATTTTTATTATTTTTTTATTTTATAGTCTAGTGTATTGCCTGCATGTTGTGAAGTGCACCCATGTCATGCAATGCCTGTGGCGTCAGAGTCCAGGTGGCGTTGGATTCCCCTGGAACAGGAGTATACAGAGAGTTGTTAGCCACCATGTTGGGGCTGGAATCGACCTGGGTCCATCTGCAAGGGCAGCTGGTGCTCTTAACCAGTGAGCCATCCTCCAGCCCCCACTTCTGCTCTTTTTTTTTTTTTTTTTTTTTAAATCTTTTTGGTCACTTTGGGGGGTTTTAAGCAGGAGGAAAGGTGTGTATATAAATTAAATCAGGCTCAGCAAACTGCTTTGCCCAATCCAGTCCATAGCCTGCTTTTGTTTGGCCAGACTTAAAAATGGCCTTTTGTATTTTAAAGGGTTTTTAAGCAAAACAAAAGTATGCAAATAAAATAAAAACCCAGGATATGTTACAGAGACTCTATGTGGCTAACAAAGGTTGAAATATTTACTGGTTATTTGTAGAAAGTTCTCTAACTGATGAGTGAAATCCATTTTCTGCTAAGAAACTGATTCCTTCTCTATTAATTTCTACAGCCAATGCCTGCTTCACTTTTTTTTTTTTTTTGGTCTTTTTGAGACAAGGTCTTCCTGTACCTCTGGCTGTCCTGGTAGACCAGGCTGGCCTTGAACTCACAGACATCCACCTGCCTCTGCCTCCCAAGTGCTAGGATTAAAGGCGTGCGCCACCACGCCCGGCACTTGCCTCACATTTTATCAATAACCAATTTTATAGGCAACCTCCTCCATTTTTTTCCTGGCCCCAAATCTAAACCAGAAGTCTGCAGTTTGTGGGCCACCCCCCTAGTCTTTCAGTTAGTCTAGCTGCAATGAATGCTCACAGTCACAGTGGAGCTTATTATTAAATTTAGGGATTATATTTTCACTCTGTTAGTTACTTTTTTGTCCCTAGGACAGAATGATGGACATAAACAATGTAAAAGGAATTATGTATCTTGGCTCATGGTTTCTGAGGATTCTGTGATCACTTGGTGCTTTGTCTCTGGGACCATTATGAGGCTGGACATCATGTTGGTGGGAGTGTGTGGTCCAAGAGCTTCATCATGGTGGACAGGAAGGGGCCAGGGCAAGATCTAGTCCCAAGAGCATGCCCAGTGACTTCCTCCAGAGGCCTGCCTTTTACTCTTACTACATCCCAACAATGGCAGCATATTGAAAATCCATCAAGAATTGGTCCATGCCGGGCTTTAATCCTAGCACTCGGGAGGCAGAGGCAGGCAGATCTCTGTGAATTCAAGGCCAGCCTGGTCTACAGAGTGAGTTCCAGGACAGCTGGGGCTACAGGGAGACCCTGTCTCAAGACAAAAAAAAAAGAATTGGTCCATTTATAAGGTCAGAGCCCTCAGCATCCTGTCATCTCTAGACTCCATCACTGACATAACCACAGTGAGCTTTACCAGTCTCTCCCAGGCCTGTCTTAATCTAGTCAAGCTGACAGTCCAGATTGACCATCATATTCTTCACTTCTCATCCATGGCATTGGAGGTTGTGTGGCTTCCACCCTACATACTTGAATCTACTGTTGAAATGACCAGGTGGCTACCATAACACCACAGGAGGGGTAAGCTATAAGGTGAAGAGGTTTATTGGACTCATAGATCTGGTCCAGGAGCCATGTCAGATGAGACAGCCTTCTTGCTGGCAGAGTCCTGAAGTTGTGCAGGGTATCACTTGGTTAGAGTTGTATGCACGCATGACATTTCCTTTTTTCTTTTCTTAAAAATCCACCAGCCATTCCTGAGGACTCCACCTGATGGCCATGATCACCTCCCCATGCCACTACCCTATAGTCACATTGTTTCTGTGCTCTCAAAAGGGGATTACACTCCAACCTGAGTTTCAGAGGGAACAAACGCATTCAACCCACAGCCCCAGAGGACACTTCTCAAACCTTAGGCTGACCTTCGTTTTGCTATGTTTGGCATTATCTCTTCTCTTATTTCTGGAATATTTCTAACACCCCCCCCATATTCTGGCTTCCTGAGTCCTCATCACCCTACATCCTTCCCATCTCCCTTTGACAGCTCATCCCCAACTATAACCCCCCCCACCCCCAGCCTAATGCTAGACCATTCTTACTGCCCCCATGGTTTTCTTTTAATTTTTTTAAATTTTATTTATTTCTGTATGTGTACGAATGTACTGTCTGCATGCAAGTTTGTGCACCCGTGTCGTGCAATGCCGCAGAGGTCAGAAGAGGGTGTCGGATTCCCCTGGAACTGGAGTTCTCCTAGAATTGGAGTTTCAGACGGTTCTCGGCCACCATGTGGGTGCTGGGGATCGAACCCGGGTCCCCTGTAAGAGCGGTCGGCGCTCTTAACTGCTAGGCCATCTCTCCAGCCCCCCCATAGTTTTCTAGAAGGCTCTCCCAACACACTGCGCTCTGTACACTTACTGTCTTTCACACCACCATTAGAGTGCTTTTCCAGAACAATAGTCTGTTGACATCATCAGCTTACTGAAAAAAATCTATAGTGCCTCTCTGCCTCTCTACTTCCACTTGACAAAATCCAGACTCCTGACATGGTATTCAGAACATGCCTGGCCTGTTCTCTTGTTTCTATCCTGCCTCTCCCTTCTCTCCCCTCTGCTTATTGTTGCCCCTGTCGCTTCAGCAAAATTACCACAGTAATAATGTTGATGAAGGTGTTGCTGAAAACCCTGGCAGCAGCACACAGTGAGGCCTTCCCTGGCAGCAGCACACAGTGAGGCCTTCCCTGGCAGCAGCACACAGTGAGGCCTTCCCTGGCAGCAGCTGCTTTATCGACCTTACGCAGCCAAGTCTAATAAAGTTCCCGTAAGAATGAACTTTAAAAATCTTGTTTTAAAAACTATGTTTTGTTTGTTTTCTGTGCATGCGTATATGCGTGTGGATGCCACAGCATGTGTGTGGAGGTCAGAGGACAACTTGTGGAAGTCTGTTCCTTCCTTGTACTATGTCCATCCTGGGGATCAAACTCAGGTCATCCGGCTTGGTGGCAAGCCGCTTTACTCAAAGAGCATCTCGCTAGGCCTTAGAAACTTCCCAAAGCATTTTTTTTTTGGGGGGGGGGGGATGAGATTGTTATAAAAATTCATTTGCCTACAGAATCTAATCTGCAATGATGTGACTATATTTTATAATCTTGTTTAGTGTAAAAACTCATGGCAGAAATAATAATATTTCATTACAGCATGCTGCCCCCAAGCCTCACAAGGTAGAGCATTAAGTCGTGTTTGATTTCTGGAGCACATAGTTTTTCTGAACTCTGAACGTTTTTCAATTCTAAGGATAGGATACCTTGCTCAGTCAGTAAAGTACTTGGCTTACAAGAATGAGGACTCAAATTTGATCCTCAGGACCCATGTAAAAAAGGTGTGTGCGGCAGATCCCTGGGGCTCACTGGCCAGCCAGGCCAGCCTGCTTGGCAACTTCCAGGCCAGTGAGACCCCATTTCAGAAAATAACAGGTAAATGGAAGCTAAGGAATGATACTGAAGGGTGTCCTGTGGCCTTCACATGCATGTGTTCAGACACACACACACACACACACACACGAACCTTAAAACTATTGAGTTTCAGGATTTCAGAGAAGAAAATTGGAACTTGCCTTGCCCTGTTTATATATAGGAAAATAAGACCCAAAGTCACACAGTGGAGAAAAAAGGGAGAGCCCAGCTGAACACCGTGGTAGTCTGGCTCTCAGCTGCCCTGGGCCCATGTTTGGCCACAAGCCAGCTGTAGGTGCCTCGCCTTGACCTCTTCTGAGCTGCCTTAGTGGCCTTCCTGACTCGCCTCCCATCTTCTTGTGCCCAGGCTGGGTCCGTCCAGCAGCTGTCACCCCTATGCCTTCAACGTATGGCCAGTCTACCCAAGTCTGCCCCGTCGCCTCTCAGATCGTGCTCTCGGGCCAAACTTCATCTGAGACAGCGTCTTGACCACTCACACTTTTTCACCTTCACTGGCACAGGGCAGCACCAACCTTTGTGTTCCCATCAGCTGCTTCCTTCCTCATCTGAGGGCAGCTACACTGAACTGCCACCACCCTCGAAGCTCCACACCTCCCCCAGTGTTCCACTCTGTTGTGGTGCGTGCCCACTTCCGTCTTCATTCCAGCTGCGGCTCTGCACACACAGGTGTGTGAGCCTGCCACCTCCCCTCCCAGCCTCCCAGGGCAGCAGCTGGTAGACTTCCTGCTCTCCCGAGTGTGCCCATGCCTCAGGGCTGTCTTGCCCCAATCCTAGACCAAGTGCCTTTTGTCTCCCGCTATGACAGAGCAGTTTTTTCCTCAACTTCATGGTGACTCACTTTTTAAAAATAGTCTTTGATGTTCAAAGCCCTTAAACAAAAAGTTTAAACATTGTATTAGGCTTTCTTTTAGTCACATGCATTTTTACCTCCCGAGGAAACCCTAATATTAAGTATGATCTTACCTTCCTGAAACCATAAACCCTCAGTCTCCATGCCTCGTCACCTTTTCTTGCGTGTTCCCACCCTAACCTTGTGGCCTGATGGCCTCGATGACTCGCGTCTCTCCTCCAATCTTCCCAGTAAAAACTGCCCTCTGCAGTTGAACTCCTACAGAGCCGCTCAGACAAAGGCTTGCAATGCTGTCCTCTCTCTCTCGATTCCCCAGATAGTTAGGACACTTTGATTTCAAGGACCATGTCTGATCTTTTCATTGTGTCTCATTTCTCTTGTGTGTGTGTGTGTGTGTGTGTGTGTGATATGTGTGCATTTGTGCATGCATGTTCATGTAGCATCCATGTCAGTCATAAGTTGATGTCAAGTGTCTTCCTTGATAATTTCCACTTTACTTCTTGAGGCAGGGTCTTTTGCTGAACCCAGAGCCTGCTAATTTCAGCTAGTTTAGCCAGCTAGCTTGCTCTGGGACCCCCAGTCTCTGCCTCCTAGGTGCCCAGCCCTTATGCTTCTTGGCATCCGAGCATCAGTCTTCATCCTTGGGCTGCAAGCACTGTATCCACTGTGCCATCTCCCTAGCTTTTGTACAGTCTCTTGAGTTTAGTAAAGACTCTGGGACATATGCTTCGTAAGTTGGATTGATGAACTCTAAAAAGAAACATGTTGAAATAAATTTACTACTTCAACAGCTTCCACTTACAGCTGAGTCCTTCAAACTGTACTATTGTGCAGAAGCTGCTCCCAGTGAAGTCGCCAACGCCCTCCTGTCTGTATTTCCAGCCAGGGTGTTGATGTGCATTTGTGTACCATATTTGGATTCACTTTCTTAATTTTTCAGTTCTAATCTCTTCTGGATTTCTGTCATCAGATCCCCCACCCCCGTGTTTCTTTAATAATGTCGTTAATTCAAGTTTTTATTTTTTTGTCTTTTTGATACAGGGTCTCCCTTTAGTCCCAGCTGGCCTGGAGCTCACTATGTAGTCTAGGCTGGCCTTGAACTCACAGAGAGCCGCCTGCCTCTGCCTCCCCAGTGCTGGGATTAAAGGCGTGTGCCACCATGCCCAGCTGTTAATTCAAGTTTTTTTTTTTAATTTTTTATTAATTTTATTTATTTCTGTATGTGTATGAATGTACTACCTGCATGCAAGTTTGTGCATCCGTGTCGTGCAATGCCGCGGTGGTCAGAAGAGGGTCTCGGATTACCCTGGAACTGGAGTTCTCCTGGAATTGGAGTTTCAGATGGTTCTCGGCTGCCATGTGGGTGCTGGGGATCGAACACGGGTCCTCTGCAAGAGCAGTCGGTGCTCTTAACCGCTAGACCATCTCTCCAGCCCCAAATTCAAGTTTTATTTGTTTCTTTGAGCTTGAGCTTGAGAGGGAGGAAACTGAGGGACAGGACTAGGGGGTGTGACCAAGCAGTGGAGAAGCTAGAAAGGAAGCAGTCGGTCAGATGGCCATCCAAGTGTCAGTTCTGGCTGAGGCTGTGGCTCAGTTGGTAGAGAGCTTGCTTAGCATGCACAGAGCCCTGAGTTTGATAGCCAGCACTATGTAAAGGCTGTAATCTTAGCACTGCGGAAAGGCTGTAATCTTAGCACTGCGGAAACGCTGTAATCTTAGCACTGCGGAAACGCTGTAATCTTAGCACTGCGGAAACGCTGTAATCTTAGTACTGCAGAGGCAAAAGCAAGAGGACCAGAAGTTCAGGGTTGTACTTCACTAGGTAGTGAGTTCAATTGGAACCCTGTCTCAACAAATACATAAACTCTGTCTTAGGTCTCCTAGTAGATGAGAAATCCCTGAAATTGAAGGCTCCTTCTAAAGCTAGACTGACAAGTACTGCTTAGACTCTTAGTCCACATGGTCCTCTACTTCTGTTGATATTCAGGTGGTGGGTTTGTTGTGACTGGTGACAAGTCCGCTCTTCTACCAGCCATCAGGAGGGCAGAGGATAGACCATGGTGTGGAAGCATAGGGCCTGGGAGGAGGAAGTGAGCTTGCTGTAACTGCAGAATGTTCCCAGGTGGAAAGAAACAAGAAAAGGAGACTGTCAAGAGCAGGCCAGGCGTCAGGGAACTGAGGAAAGCCAGCCCCAGGCCTCGGGGAAGGGTGGTTCAAGGCGCGGCTGGTTGCCACAGGGTCTGGACCTGGGAAGATATTTTGAATCAAAGTGTGCTCCTTAAGTGCTTTGATGCTCTCCACAGCAGGGCTGTGACTCTTCACTGTGATATTCCTCCACGAATGTGGGCTCCAGAGTCCAGCATCTGTCCTGGCTGTGGACCCTCAGTCCCTTCTTTGCCATGTTCCCTACTGGCTTTCCAGCTTCCTCAGTGCATGTCTCCAGACCCTGTCTGCCTCACTGATGGCTGGTCTTCCCGTGACCAGGCAACCTCCACGACCCAGCTGTGGGTCTCTCAAGCACTGAGCAGTCAGTTCTGGCAAGGCAGACTGCATGTGGTCCTCTGTCTTTCTCTCTCACTCCATTCAAGTAGTCCTGGAACTTCCCCTTAAACTTCTAGCATCTCCTTCCTCCCCGCCAGAACTCCATCCCTTCTCCTCTGTAGTGCTGCATTCCCTCTGTGTCAGTGACTCTGCGGTAGTCTCTCACCATCTTCTTTCTGCTCTGTTGGCAGGACAGTTAACTCAGATCCTGTCTAACAGCCAATGTTTATATTTAAAAATACAAAGCAGAGCTGGGTGTGGTGGCACATGCCTTTATTCCCAGCACTTGGGAGGTAGAAGCAAGCAGATCTCTGTGAGGTCAAGGCCAGTCTGTTTACTTAGCAAGTTCTAGGCCAGCTGGGGCTAAAGGGACCCTGTCTCAAAAAATAAATAAAATATGACCCCTGCCCCCCAATATAAATCTGATCCTATTGTCCCTCCCTCCCCTGGATTTGTTTTCATTTTTTGTCTTTTGTCAGTGTTGAAATTGAACCTAGGTCCTCATGCTAAGGCAGAACTAGATCTCCAACCCCTCCTCTGTCTACCTGGCCCTGCCTCTCCCAGTCCGGCCTAGTTTCCTGGTTTTAAGCAAGGCCTCCAGCGCTCTGTGGCCTCGCGCAGGTGTGGCTCGTTTCCTCCCTCAGCATATTGTCCATCTTCTGCTCTCTCTGCCGCAGCAACCCAGCCTCCTCCCTCCCTTGAGCATAGGAAGGTCACTGCACGGGTTTTTCCTGTGCATGGAGCTCTGTTTTCTTGGGTGACTCCTGCCTGTCTGCAGATCTCAGCCCATTCGCCCAGACACCTTAGGGACTAAGGTCTGTTCTCAGCCTTGGTGTGCTTTAACAGCGTTCCCTATTCACATTGGCTGTTACTGTCAGAAATTGTTCATTTTGTTTATTTGATTTTTCATCCCCCTGACAGAAGTGTGAATTTCTTGAGACTAGGACCATGCTTGTTCTTACTATTGTATCCTGTGTCTAATGTGCAATGGTTAATAAATATCTGTCACACCAACAACGAAATCTTCTGAGTTACTTTTTTTTTTAAACATTTTTAAATTTTATTTATTTCTGTATGTGTATGAATGTACTGTCTGCATGCAGGTTTGTGCACCCGTGTCGTGCAATGCCGCGGAGGTCAGAAGAGGGTCTCGGATTCCCCTGGAACAGGAGTTCTCCTTGAATTGGAGTTACAGACGGTTCTTAGCCGCCATGTGGGTTCTGGGGATCGAACCCAGGTCCTCTGCAAGAGCAGTCAGCACTCTTAACCGCTAGGCTATCTCTCCAGCCCCTGAGTTACTCTTTTTCCTGTCCTTGTCACAGGGATATGTTAGCTTTGTATGTTTGTGTTTTACCTTTTTGCTTAGAAACAATCTGTTTTCTCTCCATTCTTACATTCCTGAGGCTTGCTTGTATCGGATAGCAGGAGAGATGTGAGGAATGTCTGGGGGGATGGGCAGGCACCCAAAGGTGCAGCTCCTCCACACATGCCTGGGGCTTTAGAAGCTGTGCACCAGCGGATCTGAGGACCAGCACACAGTGCTCTCCTTCCCTTTATATGCTTTCTGTTCTGCTTCAGAAACCAGACACAGGAAACATCTGACTATAATAAAAACAACTTCCAGTAAATTCTAGCTTTCCTCATTGTGCAGTGAGCTCTTTTGCATGTTGGTCTGGGATTCTGCTTGGTCACTTGTATAACACGCCACATGGCTGCCTCTGGCCTAGGAACCAGGAACAGCTGGAGCCTGGAACACTCAAGTAAAAATGACATATTTGTTAGCTACAGAGGGAGAAGTCTGGATTCCTGCTCTGTTTCTTGCAAACCAAACCCCTCAGTTTGTTGCATACTAAGTTTTCCCATTAGCTGTCAAAGTGGTTTATAACTAAAATAATCTTAATCTCGTTTAGAATAAACACAAATAACGAATAGCCAAATCGTTTCTGTCTGTGCCATTAATGCTCAAAACAGAATCCATTTGAACTTAACAAAACATAAATATGTCACTCACTTCCTCTCGCAGTGAGTGCCGCTCACTGTGTCATCTGAACTCCAAAGGCACGACCTTGATTGCAAAGACCGTCTGCCTGCGGAGACTCTTTCTGTTGGACTACCACTGTGGGTGCCTCCCTCCTGAGCACCCTTATCACACTTTGTCTCAAGTGCCTGCTGCCTTGTCTGTCTCCGTGACTGCAAGACCCAAGATTGTCTCTTACTGATCTCCACATCTGTGTACGTGGCACAGCATAGGCATTTGATGATATTTGGGGGAAGAGGGAAGAGGGTGGGTAGCTCAGTGGTAGAGCACTGCCTAACGTGTGCAAGGGCCTGGGTTCCATCTCCAGTACTACCAAAGAAATTGTAGAAAAGAAGAGAGAGAGAGAAAGCTAGTTATTTAAGGGATGGCTACAGTTGGTCTGAAACATAGATGATGCCAGTAACTGCAAGGCTGAGTAGCCTTTTCAACACAAACTGAGTAACGGGAGAGATCAGGATCATACTGTAGTAATGCTTTCCCATTACTACCAGTGTGAGCTCAAGTGGGAACAGAAAGTTATTTTCCTCCTCCTCCTCTTCCTCCTCCCCCTCCTCCCCCTCCTCCCCCTCCTCCTCTTCTTCCTCCTCCTCCCCTTCCTCCTTCCCCCTTCCCCTTGTCCTCCTCCCCCTCCTTTTCTTCCTCTTCCTCCCCTTCCTCCTCCTCCCCTCCTCTTCCTCCTCCTCCCCTTCCTCCTTCCCCCTTCCCCTGCTCCTCTTCTTCCCCTCTCTTCCCCTTTCCTCCTTCCCCCCGTCCTCTTCTTCTCTCTCATCCTCCCCCTCTTCTTCCTCCTACCCCCCCTCTCCTTCCTCCTCCTCCCTTCCTCTTTCCTCCTCCCCTCCTCCCTCTCCTCCTCCTCCTACTCCTTCCCTCTCTCCTCTTCCCCTCCTCCCCTCCTCTTTTTTTTTTTTTTTCTACTTCCTTTTGGAGTCTGTTTTTTTCCTCCCTCCTCCTCCTCCCCTCCTCTCCCTCCTCTTCCTTGTCCTCCTTCCTCTTCCTTGTCCATCCTCCCACCCCTCCTTTCTTCTCCTCTTCCCCTTCCTCCTCCTCCACCTCCGTCTTCTCTTCCTCTCGTCCGTCCTCCTTCCCCTTCCCTGCCCTCCCCCCCTTCCTCCCCCTCTCCTCCGCCCCCTCCTCCTCCGCCTCTTCCTTGTCCTCCCTTCCTCCTTCCCCCCCCCCTCCTCCTCGCCGTTCCCTTCCTTCCCCATCCCTGGTCTCATTTCCTCCCCCTTCCTCCCCCTCCTTCGTTTCCTCCTCCTCTTCCTGTCCTCGCTCCTCGTCCTCCTCCTCTCCCCTTCCTCCTTTCCCCTTCCATTCCTCCTCCTCCCCCCCCTCCTCCCCTCCTCCTCTTCCTCCTCTTTCCCTCCCGCCCCCCCTCCTCTTCCTCCTCCACCCCTGCCGCCTCTTCATCTCCCCGCCTCCCCCCCCTCCCCCCTCCTCCTCTTCCTCCTCCCCCCCCCTCCGTCCTCCTCTTCCTCCGCCCCCTCCTCCCCCCCTCCCTCCAGCTTCCCTCCTCCCCCCCTCCCCTCCTCCTCCCCCTCCCCCCCTTCCTCCTCCCCCTCCTCCCCTCCTCCTCCCCTCCTTCCTCCTTTTTTTTCTTTTTTCTCTTCTCCTCTCCTCTCCGCCCCCCCCTCCCTCCTCCCCCTCCCTTCCTCCCGTTCCCCCCCCTCCCTACCTCCTCCCCATCCTTCCTCTCTCCCCCTCCTCCCCTCCTCCCCCTCCTCCCTCTGCCCCCGCCTCCCCCTCCTCCCTCCTCACCTCCCCCCCTCCCCCCCCTCCGTCCCTCTCCCCCTCCTGCCTCCTCCCCCTCCTCCCCCTCCTCCCCCCCTCCTTCCTCCTCCCCCCTCCTCCCCCTCCTCCCCCTCCCCCGCCGCCCCCTCCCCTCTCCCCACGCCCCCTCCTCCCCATCCTCCCCCTCCCCATCCCTCCTCCTACCTCCCTCTCCTCCTCCTCCTCCCCCTCCACCTCCTCCTCCTCCCTCTCCTCCTCCGCCTCCTCCCCCGCCTACCACCCTCCTCCCCTCTCCTCCTTCACTCCACCTTCCTCCTTCCGTCCTCCCTCCCTCCTCCGTCCGTCCATCCGACGCCTCCTCCTCCCTCCTCTCCTCCGCCTCCTCCCGCCTCCACCTCCTCCTCCCTCGTCCTCCCCCTCCTCCTCCTCCTCTCCCCCTCCTTCCTCCTCCTCCCCCTCCTCCCCCTCTTCCTCTCCCCCTCCTCCCCCTCTTCCTCCTCCCCACCTCCTCCCCGTTCCTCCTGCCTCCTACCTCCTCCCCCTCCTGCATTCGCCCTCCCTCCTCCACCTCCTTCCTCCTCCCCCTCCTCCCCCCTCTTCCTCCTCCCCCTCCTCCCCTCCCCCTCCTTCCTCCTCTTCCTCCTGCTCTTCTGCTTTGGCTCCTGTGCATGCGGCAGCTCGTCCCCCTCCTCTTCCCCCCGCCTCCCCTTCCTCCCGCACATCCTCCCTTCCTCCCCCTCCTCACCTTCCTCTCCTCCCTCCTCCGCCCTCCGTCTCCTCACCCATTCCTCCTCCCCCACTCCGGCCGCCTCACCCTCCGTTCCTCCTCCCCCTCCTCCCCTTCTTCCTCCTTCCTCCCTCCGCCCTCCTTCCTCCTTCCTCCTCCGCCCCCTCCTCCCCGTCTCCCTTCCTCCTCCTCCCCTTCCTCCTACCCCTGCCCTCCATCCCCTGTCCTCCCTCCTCCCCCTCCCCGTACTCCCCTTCCCTCTCCTCCCCTTTCCTCCTCCTCCCCCTTTCCTCTCCTCCTCCCCTTCCCTCCGCCGCCCCTTCCTTCCTCCTCCCTTCCCTCCCCCCTCCTCTTCCTCCCCTTTCCTATTCATCCCATGCCCTCCTCCTCCTTCCAAGAGTCTCCTCCCCTTCCTCTTCCGCCCCTTCGTCTTCCCCCCTTCCTCTTCCTCCCCTTCCCTCTTCCTAACCCTTCCTCGATCCTCCCCCTTCCTCCTACCCTTCCTCCCCCCTTCCCCTCCCCCCCGTCCCCCCACCCTTTCCTCGCGCCTCCCCCCCCGTCATCCCCCCCTTCCCTCCTCCCCCCCCCTTCCTCCCCCCCTTCCTCCTCCCCCCCCTTCCTCCCCCGCCTCCTATCCGCACCCCCCCTTCCTCCCCCCCTTCCTCCTCCACCCCACTCCTCCCCCCCCCTTCCTCCTCCTCCCCTTTCCGCCCTCCCCCCCTGCCTCCTCCCCCCGCCCCCCCCCTTCCTCCCCCCCTTCCCTTTTTTTTTTTCTTTCCCCTCCCCCCCTTCCTCCTCCCCCCCTCCTCCCCCCTTCCTTCCCCTGCCCCGCCCCCCCCTTTCCTCCCCCCTTTTTTTTTTTTTTTCTCTCTCTCTCCCTCCCCCGCGCCCCCCCCTTCCGCCCCCCTTCCTCCCTACGCCCCCCTTCATCCTCACCCCACCTTCCTCTCCCCACCCTCCCTCCTCCCCCCCTTCCTCTCCCCCCCCCCCTTTCCTCCTCCCCACCCTTCTCCTCCCCCCCTTCCTCCCCCCCCCCGTCCTCCGCCACCCCGTCCTCCGCCCGCCCCTTCCCCCTCTCCCCCCTTTCCTCCTCCCCCCCTTCCTTTTTTTTTTTTTTTTGTCTTTTTTCTCTCTCTGCCTCCCCCCCTCCTCCCTCCCCCCCTTCCTCCTACCCCCCTAAGCCCTCCCCACCCCCCCCCCCGTCCTCCTCCCCCGTTCCCCTCCCCCCTTCCGCCTCCCCCCCCCTTCCTCTCCCCCCTTCCTCCTCCCCCCCCCTTTTTTTTTCTTTTCTTCCTCCCCCCCCTTCCTCTCCCCCCGTCCTCCATCCCCTTCCTCCTCCTCCCCTTCCGCCTCCCCTTCCCCTCCTCTCCATCCTCCAGCCTCCTCTACCACTTCCTCCTCCTCCTCCCCTTCCTCCGCCTCCCCCCAGCCCCTCCCCTTTCCTCCTCCTCCTCCCCTTCCCCTTCCTCCTCCCCTTCCTCCTCCTCCCCCCTTTTTTTTTTTTTTTTTTCTTCTTTCTTTCCTTTCTTTTCTTT
Organism: Rhizomys pruinosus; assembly: GCA_009823505.1. Lineage (NCBI taxonomy): Eukaryota > Metazoa > Chordata > Mammalia > Rodentia > Spalacidae > Rhizomys > Rhizomys pruinosus. The sequence continues at coordinate 1,776,798 of VZQC01004901.1, read as the reverse complement.
TGTATCTTCTTCTTTTTCTTTCTTTTTCTCTCTCTTCCTCCTCTTTCCTCTTCTTGTTTTTCCTTTTCCCTCTTTCTTCTCGTTCGCATCGTCCTCCCTCCTCCTCTTCCTTCTCACCCCNCCTCCCCTTCCTCCCCCTCCCCTTCTTCCTCCTCCTCCTCCTCTCCCCTCCTCTCTTGCTCCCCACCCCCAACATGTTGCCAAGGCTTCCCTTAAATTTCTGTGCTAGATCAGTTTTCTCCCGTCACAGCCTCTCATGTAGCAGAGACTCCAGGGAGAGCCAGGAGAGCTCTCCCTCTCCAGTGATACAAATAACACATCTTCACTGTCCAAATTGTGTCATCTCTAATTCTGCCGCCAGAGGCAGCCACAGTAAACATTTAGTGTTTTTACTCTTTAGGTAAGTTTTAGAGGTTTAGTTACATTTAGCTTTCTTTCTTTCTTTTTTTTAAACATTCTTATTGAAAAATTTAAAAATAAAAAGATTAAATCAGGACTGCTTATTGTAAGTACAAAGAAAGTAGACTGGAAAAATACATCAACTGCAGTGAGAACTTGAAGTACCTTAAATTTTTTTTTTTTGCATATGTATGTTTGCATGTGATATGCTTGGTTGTGCATGTGTACAGGGTGTGTGTATGTGTGTGTGTGTCTGTCTGTGTCTGTGTCTGTGTCTGTGTCTGTGTAGAGGCCAGAGTTTGACATCAGGTATCTTCCTTGCTTGCTTTCATTTCATTTACTGAGGTAGGTCTTATACTGAACACCGAGCTTGCTGATTCAGCTTGTCTCATTACCCAGTTTGCCCTGCCTGCCCTGCTGACCTGCTTTTGTATGTAGGTTCTGGGGATCAGAATTTCTCATACTTGCATGGCCAGTGCTTTATTAATACTGAGCTGTGTACTTAGCCCTTGACATATTTTAAAGAAATGTATTTAGGGGCTGGAGAGATGGCCTAGCAGTTGAGAGTGCCAACTGCTCTTGCAGAGGACCTGGGTTTGATCCCCAGCACCCACATGGTGGCTGAGAACCATCTGTAACTCCAATTCCAGGAGAACTCCAGTTCCAGGGGAACCCTGTTCTGACCTCCACGGCATTGCATGACAGGGGTGCACAAACCTACACAGACAGTACATTCATACACATAGAAAATAAAAAAAATAAAAAAATAAATGTATTTATTTCCATTATGTTATGTGTTTTTGTCTTCATGTATGTAAGTGCATCCTTGTTTGCAATTGCCCTCAGAGGCACCAGATTCCCTGGAATTGGAGTTAAGGACAGTTGTTAGTCATGTGGGGGTGCTGGGAACCAAACTGGGTCCTCTGCAAGAACAGCCCATATTTCTTAACTGCTGAGCCATCTCTCCAGCCCCCTTGAGGTACTTTTAAAAGTCTTGCTCACCTGGGCAGTCAACTCCTCAGAGACCTTCTGTCTTCTCCACGTAGATGAGAACTCACTCCTTTCTCACCCTGGTAGCCACTGTGTATGTGAGCACCTTCATCTTCCCAGGAGTGAGTCCTGGCAGCCTCACAGAACAAGGATGGCTCAGGATTGATCTGAGCTAAAGGGCAGTCAATAACATAACCTTTGAAAGAAAGCAATGCCAAAGTAGTTTATTCTTTATTCTAGTAAACGTATTGGCCCCTTTCTGTGTGTCAAGTCATTTATCTAGGCATCAAAGACTAAAAATGACATGATGGTCCTTGCAGCCATAATTTCTTTTCATGAAAGAAAAAGATAGAATTATTTATTCTAATAAATGCTGGAACTGGAAATGCAGTGTTGGCCTAAAGATCAGAGAGGGAAGGTATTGAGGAGATGATACAGTTGGGTCTTGGTGAGAAGGTGGAAGGTCTTTATACCTCAAGTAGAGATATCAGCATGTCAGAGCTTGAACTTTGTGTTATAGGCCACAGGGAGTCATGGAAGGTTTTGGTGTTGGCTTGTGTGCTTGCTACCCAGGACCCTGTGCATGGTAGGCTAACAACTGTTCTACTTAGCTCCACCCCCACCCCCACCCCCAGAGAAGAGCTTTAATCAAATAGCTGGACAATCTAGTACACTTTTATTGGAAAATACAGTATAAAGGATGGACAGAAATAAGCTAACTTGAAGGCAGGAAGGCAAAAGATTTAAATAGGAAGTAGCTTAGAGGCCTTCGACAGACTGCGGGGTTGGGAGAGGCTGTGCATGAGCATGAGGGGTTTTTAGGGCTGGTCAGGTGGGAATGTTCTGAGAGCCACTTATACTCAAAATGGATGCATTTGGGGCGGAGAGATGGCTCAGTGGTTGAGAGCACCAACTGCTCTTGCAGAGGATCCGGGTTCGATTCCCAGCACCCACATGGTGGCTAAGAACCATCTTTAAGCCGGGTATGGTGCTGCACACCTTTAATCCTAGCACTTGGGAGGCAGAGGCAGGTGGATCTCTGTGAGTTCAAGGCCAGCCTGGTCTACAGAGTGAGATCCAAGGCACCTGGCGCTATAGGAAACCCTGTCTCGAAAAGACAAAAAAAAAAAAAATAATAATAATAATAAAATAAAAATAAAATAAACAAAAAGAAAACTCTAACACAATTTATAAAAAATAAAAGAAGTAATCTCAAGCTGGGCGTGGTGGTGCACGCCTTTAATCCTAGCACTTGGGAGGCATAGGCAGGCGAATCTTTGTGAGTTCAAGGCCAGCCTGGTCTACAGAGTGAGTTCCAGAATAGCTGGGGCTACAGGAGACCCTGTCTCAAAAGAAAAAAAAAAAATGTAATCTCAAATTTTACATGGAAACACACACAAAAAAATGGATGCTTTTTTAAAAAAAATTTTTTTAATTGTATTTATTTTTCTACGTGTATGAATATACCATCTGGATGTAGGTTGGTGCACCCGTGTCGTGCAATGCCGCGGAGGTCAGAAGAGGGTGTCGGATTCCCCTGGAATTGGAGTCAAAGATGGTTCTTAGCCACCATGTGGGTGCTGGGGATCGAACCCAGGTCCTCTGCAAGAGCAGTTGGCACTCTTAACCACTAGGCCATCTCTCCAGCCCCCATGGATGCATTTTGAAGTCTGTATATTATACCTCAATATATTTTAATAAGGAGGTAGTGGGGCCGGAGTAATGCCTTCGCTGTTACAAGTGCGTACTGCTCTTGGAGAGGACCTCAAGCTCCAGGGGATCTGATTCCCTCTTCTAGACTCTGTTGGCATCTTCCCCCTCCTCTCTCTCTTCTCTCTCTCTCTCTCTCTCTTCCTCTCTCTCTCTCTCGCTCTCTCACACAGACTCCCATATAGACATAATTTTTAAAAAAATCTAAAAACAGAAAGAGAGGTACACTCTTCATTAAGAGGAAACAGATGTGAGAAAAGTTGACAAAAGAACAGAACAAATGAGATTGGACAGCCAGCTGGTCACCAAGGGACCTCATGGTGCTTCTGGGGTTTTTTGTTTTGTTTTTTTTAATTTATTTTATTATGTGTACAAATGTACTGTCTGCATGTAGGTTTGTGCACCTGTGTCGTGCAATACCTCGGATGTCAGAAGAGGGTGTCGGATTTCCCTGGAACTGGAGTTAAAGACGGTTATTAGCCGCCATGTGGGTGCTGGGGATCGAACCTGGGTCCTCTGCAAGAAGAGCAGTCGGCGCTCTTAACCGCTAGGCCATCTCTCCAGCCCAGTGCTTCTGTTTTTATGAAGATAAATCAACCCTGCCTTCCTATTGGTGGGATTCAAAGCATGTGGATTTGTCCTTAGAGATCTAAGGATCTGTTATAGAGAATAAGGGGATGCAGAGTGTGTATCCCTGGGTAGGACTCCTGTATTAGACCTCACCCACCCACAGCTCAGGGACCACTGTGGGAGAGAGGGCAGAGAGAGTGTAAAAGCCAGGGTTGGTGCGTGAACATAGGGAAATAGAGGCTTTCAGGCCACTGGGAACTTCCTCATATGAACGTGCAACAATGGTGACAGCACGCACAAGACCCATGGCAACTCAACCAGACAAAAACGTAGCATAAAACAAGGGAAATGGGCAGCAGGCCCCAACCCTAGCCTAGAAACTATTGTTAACTATTTCTGCTGGATGAGGGGCCTTCTTTAAGGGAGCGACTCCAGATAGGCTGACTAGACTTCAAGGGAAGAACTTGCACCAAGGAACATCTGGGTATAAAATCTTGACTGGATAGGACTTAACATATATGACAAAATACATGAAACCAAGTGGGAGGGGTATGTGGGGGCATGGATGGGGGATGGGGGTCTAAATTTGATTAAGATCTATTAATGAATTGTACAAAACCTCAAAATATATATTTTAATTTTATTTATGTATGTGTATGAATGTACTGTCTGCATGTAAGTTTGAGCACCCGTGTTGTGCAATGCCGTGGAGGTCAGAAGAGGGTCTCAGATTCCCCTGGAACTAGAGTTCTCCTAGAATTGGAGTTACAGACGGTTCTTAGCCACCATGTGGGTGCTGGGGATCAAGGCCAGGTCCTCTGCAAGAGCAGTTGGTGCTCTTAACTGCTAGGCTATCTCTCCAGCCCCAAAACCTCAAAATAGTTTTTAAAAGAAATGTAGAGGAAACAGACTTCAGCATCTCACAGCATCTTCTCTGTCAAAACTCACAAAGTTCCCTCTGATGACTGTATAGCATTTGCTTGTATTTTGGTCTTTGTGTTGCTGTGACGTACTGGGTTCCCTCTTCCTTTGGGTGTCTGCACAGGGCCTTCTCTCTGCCTGGGTGATAGGGCCTTCTCTCTGCCTGGGTCACCTGTTCCATTCTCATTAGGCCAAAGGTCAGCTTCTTCAGTAAAGTACCCTGACTCTAGTTCCTTTTTTCTTTGGGGGGGAGGAGTTCTTTTTGAGACAGGGTCTCCCTGCAGCCCCAGCTGTCCTGGAATTTGCTATATAAACCAGGCTGGCCTCAAACTCACAGAGATCTGCCTACCTCTGCCCCCTCAGTGCTGGGATTAAAGGTATGCACCATGATGCCTGGTCTGACTCTAGTTCCTAACATAACTAGTAATCTCTTCTTATTTTTATCCATTTCCAGTTAAATAATTTGGTCTTTGACAACTTTTCTCTTCTAGAATAAAGGCAAGGAGATTCACAAGGCTGGAAACTGTGTTTTTGTTGCTGCTTATTGCTGTGTTTTGATGTTTTAATATAGTATCTCTACATAGTAGATGCTCAATAAACAAGTCCTGAATGTGTCAATGAATGGAAGCGTGACTGCATTTCAGACACTGAGTCCTGAGCTGTCCTTTTTCTCCCTTTGCTTTGGCTGCTTGAGCTCCTGTCCTTAGTTCTGCCTGTGGTGTTTGCAGAGCCCTCCTGGCATGCACTTTTGCACTAACATTTTCCCACTATGTAATATCTTCCTTTTCTTTGACTTCTTCCCTTTCTTATTCCAGCATATACTGTAAATTATCATAGGCCTGTTTTGGGATTTTGGGAGGGGGCGGTTAGAAATAGTAAACAATTGAACTTGTGGGTAGAAGAGAGGAAGGCCAAAGGGGAGGAGTTAGTGCTTTCAGTCTGGAGGTGCGGGGCTGGGTGGAGCCAGCAGGAGCTTCTTGTTTTACTGCAGAAGAAAGACATGAATTTGTCCTCTTGTGTTGCAGATTCAATGGTTCTTTCCTTTGACTCCGCTGGACAAACACTAGGCTCAGGTACCAATTCCCCCCCTCTATCATCTTTTCAGCCCACAATACTGGCTATATTTGTAGTGGAGCTTAATGAGATGGGGTACTGGGGGAGGGTGAAAGACTCTCAGAATTATGGGAGAGTCTCCAGGAGCCTTTCTAGGCCTCACCATGGAGGGAGCAGACGGACACAGAGTGCAGAGTACTTTTCCAGTTACTTTAAAAGTGTGTGCTGACAAGTTATAGCCAGATTCTTGTGAAGGGATGTCTGGTTTCTGAGCACACGTCCTGTCTCAGAGTGGGTCAGAGGGCACTGAGAGACCTACAGGTTGTGGGCATGATAAATACCCAACACCCAGGCTGTTAGAGTACCCCAGGTTCCCGAGGGCATGCCTTTTGTTGTGCATTTATATCTACGCACCTCATGTGCTCAGGTATAGACTTCTAGAGAAGAGTACCCTATTTGCCTGTGCCCTTGTCCCAGGGATAGGCAGACACACCCCCTCCCTTCCTGTGCTCATGGTGCAGTCCACACAGACTGGCATATCGCCCTTTGACTCAGACTCACTGAGGACAGGGAGGTGGCTTTCACGGCTGAGGCAGTCCGCATGCCCCATTCCTCAGCCTGCTGCTCCTAGGGAAGCTCAAACAACTTTGCACTGGGGGGAAGGGCACCCTCTCTGTTTAGGTAAAGATAGCATACTTATGCCAAGGTGCCCATTCCCCCTGAATACTAGGAAGACTTGGCTTTCCTCAAAAATGATTGAGTCTTATTTATGAGGTTCAGGACATTGTGGTAGACTGGGTAAGAGGAAAGAAGTTTCCAGAATCCAGTTTCCAGCCACTGCCATTGAGAAGGCCTTCATGGTCAACACCGTGCTTTATGCTCCTCTCAGTTATCTGTCCCTCACACTTTGATTTCCTTAATTGTGCTGATGCACCTGAAGTCACCTGTCTGGGACCCATCCAGCTCTAGAGCCCACACTGTCCCTTTCCTTACCATGATGCTGACCCATGCCTCATATGCTTGGGGTGCCTTTACCAAAATGCTGAGACGGGAGAAACCACTCAACACAGTGGGCAGATAGGAAGGAGAGTACGTAAGTGACCTTCATGCTGCATCTGTGCATTATAGGAAAAGGTTGATCAACTTAACACATTAAAATTAAGGACTTCTGGGGCTGGAGAGATGGCCTAGAGGTTAAGAGTGCCTACTGCTCTTGCAGAGGACCCGGGTTCGATCCCCAGCACCCACATGGTGGCTGAGAACCATCTTGAACTCCAGTTCCAGGGGAATCCGACACCCTCTTCTGACCTCTGAGGCATTGCACGACACGGGTGCACAAACCTACATGCTGATTGATAGTACATTCATACACATACAAGAATAAATAAATTTTTTTTTTTTTGGTCTTTTCGAGACAGGGTCTCCCCGTAGCCCCAGCTGTCCTGGAACTCACTCTGTAGACCAGGCTGGCCTTGAACTCACAAAGATCCGCCTGCCTCTGCCTCCCAAGTGCTAGGATTAAAGGCGTGCGCCACCACGCCCGGCTATAAATAAAATTTTTAAAAAATTAAAAAAATTAAGGACTTCTATCATCAGAGGACTCCATTAAGAGAGTGAAAAGGCAGAGTGAGAAAAAGATATTTGCATCATAATTAGCTAGGAAAGGGTTTGCTTCTAGAACAAAGAATTGCAAAGATCATTCTACAAACAACTACTGAACAACCCAGTAGTGAAAGAACAGAAGACTTGAATAGGCATTTCAGAAAAGAGGAAAATTCACATGGCCAATAAACTTGTAAACAGCATTCCATTACATTTGTAATCTGGAACATGGGCATTAGCATCATGCTGAGATCTTAGCACACATCTTTGAAATAACAAAACATGAAAAGCTTGGCAGTCCTGGTGTCAGTCTGGATGTTACAGAAAGGAGTCCCCAGTGGGTTGGAAGCTGTACTGTGTAGTGACTGGGAAGGACAGTGGCCAGTGCAGCTCAGTGGGAACCGCACACATCCTGCAGCCCCACAGATCCTCCTCTAGGACATCTGTTAGAGAAATAGATACTTGTAGCCAGGTGTGGTGGCACATGCCATTAATCCCAGCACTTGAGATAGCGGCAGAGGCAGGCAGATCTCTGTGAGTTCAAGGCTATCCTGGTCTACATAGTGAGTTCCTGGGAAGCTGGGGCTACAGGAAGACCCTGTCTCAAAAAGACAAAAAAAAAAGAAAAAGAAGAAAAAGACAAAATAGATGCTTGAAACTCCCCAGATATATTTGCAAGATGCAAGTAAAAGAATACAGTTTATGAGACATAATTTTACAATTATTCATAATTGTAAAAAAATGAAAGCAATCCACATATGTAACATGCAAGTTGGAACAGTAAAAATGAAAACAGTCCACATATGTAATATGCAGGTTGGAACAGTAAAAATGAAAACAGTCCACATATGTAACATGCAGGTTGGAACAGTAAAAATGAAAACAGTCCACGTATGTAACATGCAGGTTGGAACAGTACAAATGAAAACAGTCCACGTATGTAACATGCAGGTTGGAACAGTAACAATGAAAACAGTCCACGTATGTAACATGCAGGTTGGAACAGTAAAAATGAAAACAGTCCACGTATGTAACATGCAGGTTGGAACAGTAAAAATGAAAACAGTCCACGTATGTAACATGCGGGTTGGAACAGTAAAAATGAAAACAGTCCACGTATGTAACATGCGGGTTGGAACAGTAAAAATGAAAACAGTCCACGTATGTAACATGCGGGTTGGAACAGTAAAAATGAAAACAGTCCACGTATGTAACATGCGGGTTGGAACAGTAAAAATGAAAACAGTCCACGTATGTAACATGCGGGTTGGAACAGTAAAAATGAAAACAGTCCACGTATGTAACATGCGGGTTGGAACAGTACAAATGAAAACAGTCCACGTATGTAACATGCGGGTTGGAACAGTAAAAATGAAAACAGTCCACGTATGTAACATGCAGTTGGAACAGTACAAATGAAAACAGTCCACGTATGTAACATGCAGTTGGAACAGTAAAAATGAAAACAGTCCACATATATAACATGCAGTTGGAACAGTAAAAATGAAAACAGTCCACGTATGTAACATGCAGTTGGAACAGTAAAAATGAAAACAGTCCACATATGTAACATGAAGTTGGATACAGAGACACAACGCGGACAAATCATTTCTGTTCTTTTTTTTATTATTATTTATCTTTGTATGTGTATGAATGTACTGTCTGCATGCAGGTCTGTGCACCCGTGTCGTGCAATGCCGCGGAGGTCAGAAGAGGGTCTTGGATTCCCCTGGAACTGGGCGGAGGTCAGAAGAGGGTCTTGGATTCCCCTGGAACTGGAGCTCTCCTGGAATTGGAGTCACAGACAGTTCTTAGCCGCCATGTGGGTGCTGGGGATTGAACCCGGGTCCTCTGCAAGAGCGTCGGTGCTCTTAACCGCTAGGCTATCTCTCCAGTCCCCTTTGTTTTGTTTTTAAGTCAGAAGCGTGCTATGGAGCCTGGCTGCTGAGAAGCCCTCTGTAGACCAGGCTGCCTCTGCTTCCTAAGCTCTGGGCTACATGCCTGTGCCTCCACACCTGGGTTCTTCCCCCTCTCTTCTTATGTGTATGAGTGTTTTGCCTCCATGTAAATGTACCACATGCAAACAGTGCCCAAAGAGGCGAGAAGAGTGCATGGGATTCCCGGGAACTGGCATTACAGATGGTTGTTGCCATCATGTGGCTTCTGGGAACCAAACCTAGGTCTTCTGAAGAGCAGCCAGTGCTCTTAACCACTGAACCATCTCTCCAGCCCCACATCTGGCTCTCACTAAATACTCCTGGCTGTCTAGGCACTCCCTGTGTAGCTCAGGGTGGCCTCTCCCTTGTGGCAAGCCTCCTGCTCTCAGCCTTCCATGGGCTGAGATTATAGGTGTGTGACACTATGCCAGCTCCAAGAGATAAAACAGGCTTTAAATTTTACTTTAGTTTTGTGTTGCTGGCAACTGAACCTCAGGTCTTGGTGCTAGACAAGTACTCGACCACTGAGCTACAAGCCTAGGATAGGAGTAGCATGGATGAATGTTAGGAACACTGGCCAGAAGATAGAGAAAAGAGAATTGCACTGTTTTTCATTTACATAAAGTTCAAAGCAAATAAAATTAGGCCATATTTGTTTAGATACACAAGTCAATGTTAAAACAATAAGGAAAAATAAGAGATTGAATTATGTAATAGCTGAGATGGGAGCCCTGAGCTGGAATGTTCTGCTAGTAACCTGAGTGACATTACCAGCGCACTCCCATTACAGTGCTCATTAAGTTGGGCGTTTTAAGATCTCATGTACTATGCAAAAGCCATAACCCAGGCATGCTACAAGCAGCACTCTAGGCCAGGCTTGCCTAAAGATAGGAGGGGGGACAGTTAACATCTATGAAACACTGTGTCCCTGAGGTCTAATCCCTTTCACATATATCAACTCATTTGACTCTCACAGCAGCCATTTGAGATAGATGTTGCTATTATCCCCACTTTTCAGCTAAGAAAACTGACACACAGAGAAGAAAAACAACTTGCCCAACATTAGATAACAAGTAGATGTCAGAGCCAGGACTCCAGCACAGGTGTGGCCTCCAGGACAACAAGTAGATGTCAGAGCCAGGACTCCAGCACAGGTGTGGCCTCCAGGACAACAAGTAGATGTCAGAGCCGGGACTCCAGCACAGGTATGGCCTCTGGGACAACAAGTAGATGTCAGAGCCGGGACTCCAGCACAGGTGTGGTCTCCAGGACAATAAGGAGATGCCTGATTTTTCTCTTCTCAGTAATTTTCAAGGAGATTTTGCTTATTTGTCTCCATCCTTCTTGGAGTAATAAAAAACTAGCTTTAATTGCAGATAATTGTGGTCCAAAGGATGCAGCTCATAGGTTTTTATACGGTTCACAGAGAGAGGAACAAAGAGTGAAGACTCGGAGATTTTTCTGCCTAACTCTCTTTTAGTAGGGGTTAGATCCAAAGCAATCCAAAGTCAGATTCATTTTTTAAAGATTAAAAAAAATTTTTTAATTGTGTGTGTGTGTGTGTGTGTGTGTATGTATGTGTGTGCACGCGCACATTCTATGGAGGCCAATGGATTCCTAGAGCTGAGTTACAGGTGACTATGGGCAGCCCAACACAGGTTCTGGGAATTGAACTTGGGTCCTCTACAAGAGCAGTCCATGCTCTTAACTGCTGAACCATCTCTCCAGTCCCAGCTTTATTATTTTTTTAGTGAGCATGCAAAATAACAGGTTTTGTTACGTTCTCTTCACATGGGCATCTCGCATAGAAAGTCGGCCTCCTCATTGTGATTCTCAGTCTGCCTCGCGTGCACTCCATTTCCTGACCACACCTGCTGGGCTCCACACCCAGTGCCACTGCCACTGCCACATGCTCTCAAGGAACATTTGCCAGCAGTTTGGTTCTTTGCATAGTTCCAGAAACAGTGTTTGTAGGAGGAGCTGGGCAGTGTTTCCATGGCGGCCACTTCCCTGTTTTGTACAGAGAGCATTTACACAGCTCTGGCCATGTTACATTGCTGAAAAAGTTTCGGTACCTTAGCAAAACAACTTTGGATTTAATCTCTATTTTATGTTCTTTCTTTTGGCATGGGTAATTAAACACAGGGAAACATGATTTGAGCTCTAGATAAGGAGTGAGCACACTCACCCTGTCTCTGTCACTGAGCCCAGCTAATGGCTTGGACAGAATGCACTTTGCAGCTGTGTAATGACTCTGAATCATTAGTCACAGCAGACATATTGGGAAGAGGACCAGCATATAATGTATTACCAAACTGGCCGAGTTTCTCAGCTTTCCTCGGCATCCCACGTCCTGGACTCAAGGCAGACCACAACCCTGCAGTGGATGCAGCATAAGCAGCTCCAGGAATGGCCTCTGGCTACAGCTCTGCGGGGAAGAACACTCCTAAGGCTCCGGCACAGGGGGAAATCCCACGGGTTTTCCCCTTTTCTCTTTCCCATGTGTCCAGCCCTTGGCAGTCCCAAGAAGACTGGGAGTTACTTTTTAGTTTTTATCTCTCTGTCTACTGGTTGGCTCAGATTTGGGTACAGTTCAGAAAATTCATAACAGAATGTGGTAACCAAAGGCCTAGCTTTCTGGCCAGAGGACCAAAAAAAGGAGGTCTAGAGAACCAGAAAGTACAGGAGAAACAGGACGAGATGCTCCAGAGAGCAAGTGCAAAGGCTTTCAGAACTGACCGAGGTGCAGATGGCCACCCAGGTTTCCGACTGGACACTGGGAGGCACACACAGAAGATGGGTCTAAATCGGATTTAAAAGTGGAGCCAGCACTGAAACCACAACCCACAGGAGACTGGTCGGAACTTGCTGTCTAAACCCAACCTGCTCAATTGTCTGCTGAAACAGAAATAACATTCTCCTCTGTATTTAAACAAACCTCGAGTTTCATAACATGATATTCACATATCTAGGATATGAGCCAAAATTAATCATCTTAGGAAGAACCAGAGAAATCTCAACTTCCATGGGAAAAGACAACAATTGCCAGGCTGAGATGGCAGAGATGCTGGGGTAGTCTTAATAAACTAGTATAGAAATGCTCTCAAAAGTCAGGGCAAACACTACTGAAACTAATGGGAAGAGAGAAAGAAAGTCTTAGCAAAAGTAAGCAAATGAGGGGCTGGAGAGATGGCCTAGCGGTTAAGAGCGCCGACTGCTCTTGCAGAGGACCCGGGTTCGATCCCCAGCACCCATATGGTGGCTGAGAACCGTCTTTGACTCCAGTTCTAGGGGAATCCAACACCCTCTTCTGACCTCCACGGCATTGCACGACACAGATACACAAACCTACATGCAGACAGTACATTCATATACATAAAAATAAAATAAAAAATTTTAAAAAGTAAGCAAATGAATAAATATAGTAACTGAATTTTAAAATCCACTAAATAACAAAATGGGGATGACAGGGGAACCAGTATAATTGATAAAGCTGTTGAAGCAGTCCAGTCTAAACAAAGAAGAGCGTGATGAAGAGGAGCAGCCTCAGTGGCTTGTTTGATCACACCAGAATGTTTCCGTCTGTGTACTGGAGTCACAGATGGAGAAAGGAGTGCAGTCCAGACAAACATTTGAAGAAAGAATGTCTAGGGGCTCCCAAACTTTGATGGCCAAATAAGTTTTAGCTTGAGAATAGAAGGTTAGTTGATTCAAAATCAGTCCGTGTAATCTACCATATTAATTATAAAAGAAAAAGCCACCCCAAACAAAGAGACAAGTATGGGGCTGGAAAGATGGTCATCGGTGAAGAGCCCTTGTTGCTCCTGCAGAAGCCCCAGAATCCACAGCAGGTGGCTCCCTAGCTCCTGTAACTCCAGTTTCAGGGGATCGGACACCCTCTTCAGGCCCCTGCATTCATGTGGTGTATATACATATGTGCAGCACACACACACACACATTAAATTAGTGAATAAATCTCTAAAGGAAAGAAAAGCAACAACAAAGACATACGATTGAACTGGGGATGTGCCTGGGCTGGCAAAGTGCTTGCCTGGCATACCTGATGACCTGGCTCTGATCCCTCACCCTGCAGAGCCAGGTATGGTGGTGTACAGCTGTCATGACAGGCAGGGACATCACAAGTTCAGGGTTATTCTCAGCTTCACAGCCAGTTTGAGGCCAGTCGGCATACATGAGACAATCTCGAAAAACACCCGCTTACTTACCAGTTGATGAAGAAACAGAATTTCACAAAATTCAACCTCTATTCATGATAAAATACCTCAGCAATGAGAAAAGAATTTCATTTGGGGTATCTATGAAGATCCTACAGCCCATGATGTGTGTCATCAGAAAACAAGTCCCCAATGGTGGTGAAGTAAGAAAAAGTAATTGAAAGGAAACAGGTTAGGAAGGAAAAAATTAAACTCTTCCTCTCATTGGTGACATGAATTTCACATAGAAAATCCCAAGCTCTAAACCCCCAAACTACTGGAACTATAACTGAGTTTAGCAAGAAGACAAGATACAAAGTCAAGACACAGAAGTTAACTGTGCTTTTCAACAATGAACAAGTGAAGAGCAGAAACTTTAAAGACTTCTATAGTAACTCTCCCAAATCAAAATGCTTATGAGTAAGCCCAATGAAACCTAGCCTGGCTCCTCTCCTTCCTCTCGTCTCATCCACCTAACTCTTCAAGGACAGACCTAGAGCTTTCCTTCACCGTTCTTCTTTCTGCATGTGTCCCTATTTCTTCAGAATGTGTTCTTATTCTTTTTATCCTAGCACCACTGTCCAATGTCCTGGACCTGTAAACCTGTCTGGTCTGTCTGTGCTCATTGTTGGCATCCCAGGGTCTTTTCTCACTGTAGCTTGGGCAGTCATCTGGAGCATAAAGCAGGTCATGTTGTGTTATCACTGAAATCTTGCAGGGTCCTCACAGTGCATACTGACTTACGTCCAAACTGACACAGAAAGCCCTACTTCCTGTTCCATCTTTTCTCCTCTGTTCTGCTCCTCACTGCCCTGCAGCCATAGTGGTGCTCCCGCAGCCCCTGGAAGACGCCAGGTCTCCTCAGGGCTGTTGTTCTTGCTGGACCACTCTTCCTGCATTACATCACTATCTTCCATTCCATTGTCATCCCATAGGAAAACGACTTTATCCCAAGAGGTCTATTCTGACACCTGGTCTTTCTCTAAAAGGCACGCCTCCTTTCATCCTAAGCACTCACCTAATTCATACCATCTGTCACTGTACTTGCATTCTGTCAGTCTGCCCTACTAGACCTTAAGGGAAATTTGACCAAGGACTTTGTTCATTTTTGTCAGACATCTATTGGCACATAATAAGTACCCAGTAAACATTTGTCTTAAAAAGGTGCATTATGTAAGTCTTGCTTGTGTACACACACACACACACACACACACACACACACACACACACATGCACGCATGCATTCCTCTTGTCCATTATCAATACAAAAACCACCTCAAACACAGACTGTTCTTGTGGCTTCCTAGGCTGCTGTTTAGACTGCCTGGCCCATTATCTTAATTAGCTTAGGCTGTCATAATAAAATATCATAGATTTGATAGCTTGAATAACAGAAGATAGGGGCCAGTGAAATGGCTCAGTGGGTAAAGGTGTCTGTCCCCAAGCCTGATGATCTGAGTTCAATCCTCAGGACTCACATAGTGGAAGGAGAGAACCAGTTACCATAGATTGTCTTCCCATCTCTACATAAGTGCTATGGCATGTGCATGGCTACAGATGTATACACAATCAAGTAAATAAAAATGTAAAAACAAGCCGGGCATGGTGGCACACGCCTTTAATCCTAGCACTCAGGAGGCAGAGGCAGAGGCAGGCAGATCTTTGTTAGTTCAAGGCCAGTAGAGCCAGCATTGTAGCACATGCCTATAATCCCAACACTTTGGAAGTGGAAGGCTAGACCCAGCTACATAGTCTGAGGCCAGCGTGGGCTACATGAGACTATAGTTAAAAAAAAAATTAAAAGATTTAGATTGTTTTTTTAACTGACACAATATCTCCGGGGTATGATTATATAAATAGAAGAACCAGAACAATCGGCATGTCAAGATGTATATATATATATATATATATATGTATATATATATGTATATATATACATATGTATATATATATGTATATATATACATATGTATATATATATGTATATATATACATATGTATATATATATGTGTATATATATGTATATATATGTACACACACATTCACACACATATTATATAAACAGAAGACCCAGAGCAACCAGCATGTCAATACATATATACGTATATATATATGTATATATATATATGTATATATATATGTGTGTGTGTGTACACACACACACATTCACACACATATTGATGGAAAGAGAGTTCAGTGATAACAGTCACAAAAACGTAGCAGTTAACTTTAGGTAATGGAAATCTCTAATGGTTTCACTTCATTAGCTAGAGATTTATTTTTTTTATTTGGCTTAAAATTTTTTTTTTGAGGTGAGGAACTGGGCCTGGTGGTACACAGCTTTAATCCTAGTACCCGGGAGGCAGAGACAGGTGGATCTCTGTGAGTTCAAGGCCAGCCTGGTCTACATACCGAGTTCCAGGCCAGCTGGGGCTTCAGAGAGACCCTGTCTCAAAAAGTCAAAAGTTTTTGTTTATTTATATTTTATGTGTATAAGTGTTATGCCTGCATGCATGTATATATAAATGTTATGCCTGCATGCATGCAAGTACACCTGTGTATAAATGTTATGCCTGCATGCATGCATGTATAAATGTTATGCCTGCATGCATGCAAGTACACCTGTGTATAAATGTTATGCCTGCATGCATGCATGTATAAATGTTATGCCTGCATGCATGCATGTAAGTACACCTGTGTTGTGCAGTACCCTTGGAGCTTAGAGGAGGGCATTATATTCCCTGGAACTGGGGTTAAGGATGGCTGTTAGCTGCTGTGTGGGTGCTGGGATTCAAACCCAGGTCATATGTGTGCGTGTGCGTGTGCGTGTGTGTGTGTGTGTGTGTGTGTGTGTTAGGATCTCCCTGAAGCCCCACCTTGGAACTTGCTATGAAGACCAGGCTGGCCTTGATATCACAGAGATCTGCCTATATCTACCTTCTGGGTGCTGGGGTTTGAGGCATGTACCATCATGCCTTGCCTGTTTTTTTGTTTTTGTGTTTCCTCATTTGGATTTTTATTATTGTTATGGCTGGACAAAAATTCATTGTTTTTGTCTGGGGGGAGGGGCTCTTACTGTGTTTAATAACTGCTTGTTGAACATTTTAGTCCATTCGGCTTGCTATAGCAAAAATAGAGAAATTTACTCCTTTCAGTTTTGAAGGCCAGAGAGTCTAAACTCAAGGACCTGGCAGATTCAGGGGCTGGCGAGGCCTGGCTTCCCTTAGTGTTTCCTCACTTATCAGATGGTGCAGGCAGGATCCTGGAAGCCGGGCCCTCATGACCCAATTGCCCTCATAAAGTGCCTGCCTCCTAATAGCATCTTGTCTGGGACCAGTTTCCTTTATAGGAATGTTGGGGGACACTCGCATCTAGACCAAAGCAATGAGGATTGCTGCCCTATGTTAACCTACTCAGCGCTAAGCCTGTGGTGTTTAAGGTACAAACTGCAGACTGGGTCACTTTCCCATCTGCTGTGCCAGCTGCTCTTTGGTTCAGCTGTCACTCAATCCCGAAGCTTAGTGAAGGTCCCTGGCAGGTCATAGACACACTAAGTATCATGAACAGGATTGAATCCAGACCTGGACCAGCCGGACGGAGGGGAAGTAGGTGCAGTGGCAGGCGCTTCTGCTTATGCGAGTCCAGCAAGGTTCCATTCCCCATTGACTGTGGTAGTCCAGCCTAGCTATGGTGGGGTCAGCCACAGGACTCTGTCCTGTTAGAAGCCTTTTGCTAGGTCTTTTGCCTCCCCCACACCAACACACACACACACACACACACACACACACACACACACACTCTTACACTTGGGGACTGAATTTAGTTTGTGAATTTCTAAGTTATTTTCCTGGGTCAGTTAATTTAGTCAAGGTCAGTGGGATTCTCTGTGTTTGCTTTATAAAACTGCTTTTCCTATTTTAGCTGGTCTTTGATTAATTGATCCCATGCTGTGGTTTATTTCCCCGGGCTGGAGATGATGTGGGAGCCATTTGCACTTTGGCCAGCCCTTCTCAGGGCTTCCCTCCCTTGACTCCCATGATGCATGTGCACCATGGTGGGATCTTTTGACATCACCCCTGGGGCAGGGAATGGGAAGGAACAGGACTGTCCTAAGATGAGGATCTGCTTTTCTTGTTTCCTCTGGGAGCTAGTCTGGATGAAGGAAAGGACAGGCTGCTTCAGGATCAGACCTGGGTTTGCTCAGCAGCTTCCAGCCAGTCTGCTTAGCAGTTGGGGATCTCAAGAATGTTGCTTCTGCTCTCCCAGGCTCATCTGGAAAATGAAGGTGATGCCTGCTTCCTGGGGAGTGAGGATTAAATGGAGGGAGTGATGACAGCACGAGTGGGATAGGCGCAGAATAGGTGATCAGAGAACAGTAGCTCCCCTGGGTCCTCTCACCAGCGTGTTTGACAGCCCATTTGGAACCGTTGCCAGCTTCCTCCTCTGCCCAAGCCATGGCTTGGAGTGTTTATGTTTAATGTAACTTTTATTGGAGACTGTATAGCATCACTTCTTTAGAAATGAAAGATCTATTTTGGTTAAGATAGGTCCATTTACTGCTGTGCCCTTTGCACTAGCAATTCATCATTGCCCAGAGACGGGAGCCAGAGACCATTTGAAAGACGATGGGACAGAGCTGCTGCTTGTGTGTGGGTGGAGTTTTCTTGCTGGTGGATGAACTATCCTGCTTATACGGGTTTGTGAATTGAGATGTGAAGAACTGTGATTCTCTGATATAACCAAGTCTGTAGTTTTTTTTTTTTCTATAAGATAATAAACTTTGGGGTATGGAGAGATGGCTCAGTGGTTAAGAGCACCAGCTGCTTTTGCAGAGGACCCAGGTTCAATTCTCAGTACCCATATGGCACCTAACAACCACCCGCAACTCCAGTTCCAGGGGATCCCCGGCTTTCTTACGCCTTCTGGCTGTGGGCATTGCACGACATGGGTGTATTTGCACACATGCAGGCAATACACTCATATACATAAAATAATAATAAAACATTAGAAAAATATTGAACTTTATACATCTAAACAATGTTGCTCCAAACGGGTCAATATGGGGATGCAGTTGCTACCAGTCAGCAGTATGTAAGTACCCGATTCTCATTAGTGAGTTCTGTAGACTAGAGGAAGGAAGGACTTACACAAGACTTGACAGGATAGTAGCATGTTAGGCTCTATTACCCTGAATTCCATTATGGGGGTCAGGAGCCAAAGGTGAGGCTACACTAGAGACCCTGCCTTTAGGAACTTCCATGAAGGTGTACCATTGTCCTACAACAAGATATTGCTGCATAGTACAGTGCTCACAACTGTTTCCATGTCAGAATATAAGTAGAACATGATACATCTATATTCCATACCAAGGTAAATGGGAGGGGACTGAGGGCATATGGATAAAATGTTGAAAAATATAATTTTTGTTAATAGATTTATGAGCAAAAGGAATCACAGAGTATTAAAAAATGCAACCATACATTCCTTAAAGATGGGGACAAAGTCTGAGAAGTGTATTATTGTGCAGTTTAGTGGCTGTGTGAACATCATAGAGTATTACACAAATTAATAGCTGGGCTGTCACTAGGTGTTCATTCGCATGGAACCACCATCACCACAGTCTGCTGTTGACTCAAATGACATTATGTAGCACATAGCTGAACAGTAAATGTTGAATTACTATAAAACATAAAGGTAATCTTTTCAAGTCTTTATTAAAAACTTGAGCTTTGTTCAGTGTGTGTGTGTGTATGCGGCAGCACTTATGTGGAGGTCAGAGGACAGCCTTTGGGGGGCTGGAGAGATGGCTCAGTGGTTAAGGCACTTGCTGTTCTTGCAGAGGACCTGGTTCGAATCCCAGCACATACATGGCAGCTAACAACTATCTGTAACTCCAATTCCAGGGGATCCAGTGCGTTCTTCTGTCCTCCATGGGCATTGCACTTTACACACATGCAGGCAATACACTCATACACATAAAATTTTAAAAAATAAATTAATTAGGGGCTGGAGAGATGACTCAGCAGTTAAGAGCACTGACTGCTCTTGCAGAGGACTCGAGTTCAATTCACACTTCCAGGGGAAGCCGACATCCTCTTTTGACCTCCT
Source organism: Rhizomys pruinosus (assembly GCA_009823505.1). Taxonomy (NCBI): domain Eukaryota; kingdom Metazoa; phylum Chordata; class Mammalia; order Rodentia; family Spalacidae; genus Rhizomys; species Rhizomys pruinosus. Next base: position 1,757,293 of record VZQC01004901.1, on the reverse strand, counting down.
CAGCATTGCATGACATGGGTGCACCTACCTACATGCAGACAGTATACTCATACACATAAAATTAAAAACAAAAATTAATTTAAAAAATTTCCAGGCATGATGGTATACCCCTTTAATCCCAGCACTCAGAAGACAGAGGCAGGCGGATCTCTATGAGTTCAAGGCCAATCTGGTCTACAGAGCGAGCTCCAGGCCAGCTGGGACTAAAGGGAGACCCTGCCTGTGCTGGATAGCTTTAGTGTCAACTTGACACACCTGGGTTGAGGGAGCCTCAGTTGTGGAATTAGCTCCATTGGATTGGCCTGTGGCCACATCTGTGGAGTATTGTCTTGATGGTCGAGCAGTGTGGGAGGGCCCAGCCCACAAGAGTGGTACCACCCTGGGCAGGTTGTTGTGTACTGTATAAGAAGGCAGGCTGGGCATGGGCCGGAAGAGCAAGCCAGTGAACAGCATTCCTCCATGGCCTGTGCTTCAGCTCCTGCCTCCAGGTTCCTGCCCTGAGTTCTTGCCTTGGGCTCCCTGAGTGATGAACTGTGACCCAGGAGATGTAAGCTGAATAAACCCTTTCCTCCAAGTTGGTGTCGGTCAGAGTGTTTTGTCACAGCAATGGAAGACAAACTAGGACACTGCCTCAAAAAGACCAAAACAAACAAACAAAAAACATTTTTTTAAAAAAGGACAACGTTTGGGTGTCTTACCTTTCCATCCTGTTTGAGACAGGATCTCGTCAGCACTGCACTGTCCAGGCCTGCCGACCTCGAGCTCTGCTGTTTGTACTGTGGTCAGCGCTGCACTGTCCAGGCCTGCCGGCCTCGAGCTCTGCTGTTTGTACTGTGGTCAGCGCTGCACTGTCCAGGCCTGCCAGCCTCGAGCTCTGCTGTTTGTACTGTCTCCACCTACCACCTCCCCTATAGGGGCACCCGGGACAACAGAAACATCTTTGCGCTTTGAAGTTTCTATCAACTGGCATCAGGGTTGCGCACGTTTTCCACTAGCCATTACTGTCCTGTATGCATTTTTTTTTTTTTTTTTTTTTTTTTTTGCTTTTTCGGACAGGGTCTCCCTGTAGCCCCAGCTGTCCTGAACTCCCTCTGTAGACCAGGCTGGCCTTGAACTCACAAAGATCCACCTGCCTCTGCCTCCTGAGTGCTAGGATTAAAGGTGTGCGCCACCACGCCCAGCTTTTTTTTTTTTTTTTTTTGTCTAAGGTGTTGCAGCCTTTTTTGTTGTTGTTTGCTCATCGCATATATTTATTTTTATGTGTATAATGTACTGTTTGCATGCAGTTTGTGCACCATGTCATGCCATGCTGCAGAGTCAGAAGAGGGCGTCAGATTCCCCTGGAACTGGAGCTAAAGACAGTTTCAGCCACCATGTGGGTGCTGGGATCGAACCCGGGTCCTCTCAAGAGCAGTTGGCGGCTCTTAAACCCCTAGGCTGTCTCTCCACCCGTTTTTTTTTTTTTTTTTTTTTTTTTGTCTTTTTGAGACGGGGTCTCCCTTTAGTCCTAGCTGGCCTGGAGCTCACTATATAGATCAGGCTGGCCTTCAACTCACAGAAATCCACCTGCCTCTGCCTCCCAAGTGCTAGGATTAAAGGCATGCACCACCATGCCCAGCTATAAAATAGTTTTTAAAAAGAACAAATCCTTTTACTAGTCTCTGTGATGGTATGGGAAACTTGCCTGACACCCTTGCTACATACCGAGGACAGAGATTGTCTTGAGGAAAAGCCCTTGTGTGGTTGGGTCACCAGCCAAAGTATCCACATTTTTCATAGAACAGTGTCTTTACTTGAAAGAGCAACTGACAAATTGGACTTTTGGAACCTGAGTCTGGGAGACATTTCCTCCATAATGTAAGTGAGCACCCCGTCCCCCCTCCAGGAAGAGGCTGTTTTTTTGTCATCAGTGATTAGACGTGATCATTCATGGGGAATTAGGATTTTGGAAAATGTGCTTCCACTGTGTAGCCTTCCAGAACGTAACTTCTAATTAGACAAGGATTGGCGGGGGGGTGGGGGGGGCTGACCCTAGGTGAGCCCTCCTTGGTGGTCATTTTCAGAAATGGCCCTGGCATGCTTGAAAAGAATACTCATCGTCCATTGATTATTGGATAGTTCAAATTTGGTAATTGCCACTGATTTTTCAGTGGCTTATGTTTCCCACTAGGGAGACAGCAGACCTAGTGTGTGTTCTCTGTAAAGGGAAGTCCCATTGCCCCCTGAGTTCACACGGTTTGCTCGTGGCCTCCTTTCTTTCCTCCCAGCTTCTGAACCTTCCAGGAGTTTGTGTCAATCCCAGTAATTTATATGAATATCAATGTCCCAGTAATTTATATGAATCTTACTGGGACTCAGAAACACCCTCCGAAGGATCCCTGGGAGAGTTATGGGTTCATTTCAGAGGGTTTCAGCATCTGAAAAAGCACTTTGTGCCTTCCCAGCTCTGAACTGGTGCAAGAAGGAAAGACATTTGCGTCGCCCAGGCCCCTCCCCACCTGCAGTTAGGTGCAGGACACACATGTGCTCCTTGGTTGGTGGTGGTTATACTGGGCTTTCTGGCCTGGTGGAGGCAGGAAGCCCAAGTCACTAAGAGACTAAACATTTCTCCTTCACTGTGCAGCTGCTGGGTTGCTGCTTTGCTATCTGGGAGAATAAATACCTCTGGTGCTCGGACAGCTGCATGTAGGTTCCCATGCTTACTGTGTTGGGGGATTTGGGAGCCCCAGGATCTTCCAGCCTTACTACAGATTTGGGGTCAGGGCCCGCTGGTGAGACCTAGACCTTCCTGCTGGCCACCCCAGAGGCAAACTGTCCTTGAAACAGTGGTATTCTCAAAGTAGCATTTCCTTGTTAGGCAACCACGGACACACCACCCCAAGAGCGCAGTTGTATAGAGCAGGATTCCCAGGTTTGCCCAGTCCCAGGAGTGAAGAGGCTCTGCCCTGGGTGTGTTATGCTGCCTTCTGGTTGTGTTCTTTTCTAGTGTATACAACCTAAAGACTAGACTCAGTTCCCTGAGTGAGGGAACTCTGTGAGGAGCTGTGCAAAGATTAGATCCACAGTAACCTGAACGTGTGGCTGGAGCTGAGAGGAAAGCTTTGTCAGGTGGATCCTTGGATGGGTTGTCAGGGAAGTGACTGGTGAAACAAGAGGCTGAGGGGTGAGGTGTCTTTGTGGGGGATGGTAAGGTTCAGGCCTTTACAAGTGATGGGACGGAATTATATGGGCAAGTCAGGAGTTTTCAGAAGGAACCCCAAAGCAAAAACAAGAAATTAAAATGGAGGTACAAGGAGCATCAAACAGAGAATTGGGCAGTTGTGACTACCAGGAGTCAGAGGAACCTATGTGTAGGCAGGTGTCTGTAGTGTAGTCAGCTGGATGGGCTGAGAGCCGGGAATGACCAGAATGAAAAAACGGCTGTGGTGAAAGATGTTGGCCTGGTGACCCAGAGGCTGCAACTGTGGTTGCCGTTGCCACCACCATCAACACTGCCCCCTTGTAGGGAGTAGAAGACAAAGAATCGAGCTCCCAGGTCAGTTCTTGGGCTCCTCTGGTCACTCCACTCATTCAGCACGCTTATGGAACCCCAGCTCTGTACCATACCCCATGTTAGGTACTATAGATAGAGGGGGTTAGCTCTGCCCCAGGAGGACGCCGGTGCACTGAGGGATGTTAAATTATAAGCAGCAGCAAATGACTTGAGCTAACCTTTAAAAAGGAGAATTTATGGGCTGGAGAGATGGCCTAACGGTTAAGAGCGCCGACTGCTCTTGCAGAGGATCCGGGTTCGATCCCCAGCACCCCACATGGCGGCTGAGGACCATCTTTAACTCCAGTTCCAGGGGAATCTGACGCCCTCTTCTGACCTCCGTGTCATTGCACGACACAGGTGCACAAACCTACATGCAGACAGTACACTCATTCACATAAAAAAATAAAATATTTATTTTTTAAAAAAGGAGAATTTGCCAGAAAGACTGAGTACCCACAGAATCAAATTGAAAGGCAAACATCTGGCTTTCAGAATGGTGAATGCCAACTCCAGAGATCTAGGTTGAAGTCCAGCTCTTCATCATGGTTTGTCTCCCTCATGTCACTCTGCTTAAGGAAGCCCAGCAAACCTGACTTGTCAGGTGTTGTACTGTGAACACCCACCCCACTGATGGTCCCACCATTTGCTTGCACTAGAAAAGCAAGGGACCTATTTCTTTGAGATGGGGTCTCATTGTATAACCAGGATCAGCAAGGTGACCTTGAACTTGCAGAAATCCACTAGTTTCTGCTTTTGGAGTGCTAGGATTAAAGACAAGTGTCACCATGCCTAAAAGAAGACAGAAATAACAAATTTGGACTTGAGACTCACTAGGACACAATGGTAGAAGTTCAGTAAGTTCTGCAAGTCTGGTAGTCTGAGTGTAAGGTTACCAGGGAGGCAAATGCCCTAGGAAGGGTGGGAAACCCTGCTAAGACTTGGAACTAGGGTCTGAAGAATGAGCAGAATTTAGCAAAATAAAAAGGAGAGGACACAGTTCAGGCAGGAAACAGTGAGGAAGAACTCTTGGCTTACTCAAAATTGAAAGCTGAGCTAGACATGGTGGTGCATGCCTGTAATCCCAGCACTCAGAGAGGCAGAGGCAGGTGGATCTCTTTGTGTTCAAGGCCAGCTTGGTCTACAGAGTGAGTTCCAGGACAAGCTGGGGCTACAGGGAGACCCTGTCTCAAAAGACAAAAAAGAAATTGAAAGCCAAGTATTATGGAACAGTCCTGTAATCCCAATATTCAAAAGGCTGAGTCCAGGACAATTGTAAGTTCAAAGCCAGCATGGGATACCTATTGAGACCCTGCTCGCCCTCTCTTATCCTTCAGCCCCCCCCCCAAAAAAAAAAGAAATTAAAGAAGGCCCAGTAGCAAGAGCACAGCACAGGAAAGAAAGCAGTTTAAAATGGTGCTTGAAAGCTAGGGAAGCCATAGTACAGAGTCCTTGTTGTAGGAGAATGTCTACTAAACATAGCTTTGGTGCTGGCTGTATCTTGAAGGATAAGTGGATGTTGACAGTCAAGGAGAGGGATAAGGGCAGTACAGAGGAACGGCTCTAATTACTCTCAGGCAGAAAAGCTGCCCATGCAGCAATGTCAGGTGCTAAGGCTAATAAGACAGGTTGGTGACCATAAACATGGCCATCTCATAACAGACTCCAAAGGATATTGCCTTACCTGTGGGTCGTTAGTGCTAGTCCAGAATTAGTCCTAGACTAAAGACCACCCCTGCCTCCAACCCTAACTTCACAGGGCTTAAAAGTAAGCCTTGTTGAAAAAATAAAACTGTTTCAGGGGGCTGGAGAGATGGCCTAACGGTTAAGAGCACCAACTGCTCTTGCAGAGGACCCGGGTTCGATCCCCAGCACCCATGTGGCGGTTGAGAACCGTTTTTAACTCCAGTTCCAGGGGAATCCACACCTTCTTCTGACCTCCGCAGCATTGCATGACATGAGTGCACAAACCTACATGCAGACAGTACATTCATACACGTAAAATAAATAAAATAAAAAAAAAAGAAAAGAGAAAACTATTTCTGAGGAATTTAATTCTACCTCAGAACACTTAAGGATTGCCCACATACCATGTTCCAGCAAGGTAAAAACCCACATGGTTGGCTACCAGGCAGATGCTACCACACAATTCAGAGAAACGGGAAACTACAACTCAGAATGAGGAGAAAGACTGCCTCAACAGAGGCAGACCTAGAGATGACTGAAGTGAATGTTAGCATTAGTGGACAGGAACATTACAACATTCCATATGTTAGAGAAGGCAGAAGAAAACATGGAGGCATTAAGGAAAGTCGTGTAAGAGAAAGAACTGGAGATAATGATATAGTGTCTGAGAGAAAAAATATATTGGCTGGCTCAGCAGCCAATTAGAGTAAAAAAACAAAAGAGTACTGAACTATGGCATATATTGACAGACAGGATTAAAAATGAAATGGAGTGAAGAATTACCAGTAAAGCAATGAGCAGACATCATTAAGGTGTGGCACTTTAGGGAGCCTCATACCTATCATCGAAAAAGAGAGAGGAGGAAAAGTAATTAATTTAGCCAAGAGATTCCACAAATCCCCAGGTAGGTGGCATGCAGGGGGCGGGAGGGGGGCAGCAGAGGGGTGAGCCCAGGGGCAAGAGAAGCAAACCCAGGGAACATTATTCTAAAGACTATTTTTGTAGAAGGTTGTGGGGGGGAAGACAGATGAGGAGAGAGAATAGGGCCTATGGCCATTATTCCTGGGAGAGTCAACTACCACTCAGTTTTCCAAGTTGTTCCTACTCTTCCCAGGGGCCTCTGTGCAGGGCACCACATATTCCTTCTAACCATATGTGTCACAGGGACTGGTCATTTCCACAACCCCTGTCCTTGTGATCAGCTTAGAGCAGGAGTGAATTGCTGCTGCCTGCCTGGCCCACACCCACCTTCCCGAGGGTGCAGTGTCAGGAGCAGAGGGGATGAAATGAAGTCCATTTTCAAAGGCAGCGCTGAAGATAGGCACCCACCAGCTGCTGGCATCCATGTTGAGAAAGTTATGAAGAAAACTGGTGCTGGGAGACTAAATCTGCTGAGGGGTTCCTGGCCGGGTGCTGTCAGTTTGGGCAGTCCCTAAAGCCTTGTGCACTGGCCCTTCCCATGATTTGCGCTTGTGAACCTACAGGGGGTCCATTGCCGCTGCTTGCCCCCTGCTTGCTGCTGCGGCCCTGTGGAAGAGCTCTTGCCTGGCATGGGTGAGGCTGTGGGTTCCATCTCCTCGGCACCAGAGAAAACAAACTAACCAGAGAAAAGTTAAACTAACTATGTAAATCACTGTTTGCCTACTTCAGTGTAGTCATTCTGCGGAACATTCAGACACAATCACAGAAATCTTTCTTTTGACTCCTTCCATTTTAAAAAATGTTCATAGGGTAAAGTCCACTGAAGTTCTTGATATCTCCAAGGTAATAAAAACCTGTGGTTGATTTGACTGACAAATGCAGAATTAGAGCATCTAGTCTTATGAAATAGTCACAATTTTCAATTTATTCAAAACTGTAGTTACTTCCTCTTCCTACATCAGGCCCTAAGAGACCTGCAGGTGCCTGCCCCAGGGAAGAGTAGGCTGCTGTTATCTCTTGTCGTCCTGGGTTACTCGCCGCCCTTTCTGACCTCTCTGGCCTAGCTATAGAGGAAGAGAAGGAAAGCCTGGGAGGAGCCTCTGGATCCCGTACATTTGTTGACTCTGTGGAGGGGATCTTGTAGGTGATTTTTTTGACCCTGCCCCTCTTGGATACCACACCCCAGCCTTACCGTCCACTCCCACAGCTTCTTGGAATCAGATGTCTGCCCTGGCTTCTGGCTGCCGAGGAACTAACTCCCTGTCAACCCAGATGTTTTGGGAGAGAGTCAGTTACCATCCCCCAAGTGCACTCTGCAGTGATTCTGAGAGTGCCGGCCAGCCCCTGTCTCTCCCCTGCCCCAGCCGGCCCATCTCACAGTGCTCCTAGACCTCTAAGCCCAGACACCCTACAGCAGGCAGCTTCTGTCTCCACCGTAAGGGTCCTGTATTGTTTTCCTTGCCAGCCTGGAGTGAGAGACAGCCCATATCCTGTCTTTTCAGAAACGTAGGGTTCACATAACACAACCATCCCCAAATGAATTTTTAAATTCTCTCTTTATCTCTGACAACTGATTTTACCTATATTTGTGAGGAAGGTCTTTAGAATTATGTAACTGATTTTCAGATATTTCCTTCGAAAGTGTACTTCTTGGTCTAGCAACCTCACCTTATATCTGAAATTCATTATTTTAGATTCTTTTTTTCAAATATTTTGTTTATTTTAATGTCTGTGAATGTATTGCTTGCATGTAGGTAGGTGTACCTGTATTGTGTGATGTCCATGGAGGTGGTGCCCCAAGAGGGCACCAGATCCCCTGGAACTGGAGTTAGAGAGAGTTGTTAGCCATCATAAGGGTGATAGGAATTGAACTGGATCCTCTGCAAGAGCAGCTGGTGCTGTTAACTGCTGAGCTGTCCCTCCAGCACTATTTTAGATTCTTGATTGCAATTTTCTTTTCATATTTATTCCTGTTTTATGATTTTTTTGGGGGGGGTGTTTTTGACACAGGGTCTCCCTGTAGCCCCAGCTGTCCTGGAACTCACTCTGTACACCAGGCTGGCCTTGAACTCACAAAGATTCACCTGCCTCTGCCTTCCGAGTGCTAGGATTAAAGGCATGCACCACCATGCCCGGCTTGTTTTATGATTCTTGTGACCAAATAATTTTGATAAGAGCAGCCATGAGTATCTATTGAACATCTGCTGAGTACGGCTAGAGCCCTTAGCACTGTCAGTCTAGGACAATTGCTTACAGTTAGCCTGCTGATAAATCCTGCCCTTGGGCATGCTTTGGTTTAATGTACATAATTTTAGGGTGTTTTTTCAGTCTACTACCAATATTTATTTATTTATTTATTTTATTTATTTTTGTATGTGTATGAATGTACTGTCTGCATGCAGGTTTGTGCACCCATGTCATGCAATGCCGCGGAGGTTGGAAAAGGGTGTTGGATTCCCCTGGAACTGGAGTTCTTCTTGAATTGGAGTTTCAGATGGTTCTCGGCCGCCTTGTGGGTGCTGGGGATCAAACCCGGGTCCTCTGCAAGAGCAGTTGGCGCTCTTAACACTAGGCCATCTCTCCAGCCCCTAGTGCCAATATTTATGACTGATAAATTTTACCTTAAGCTGGGCGTGGTGGTGCACGCCTTTAATCCTAGCACTTGGGAGGCAGAGGCAGGCGGATCTTTGTGAGTTAAAGGCCAGCCTGATCTACAGAGTGAGTTCTAGGACAGCTGGGGCTACAGGGAGACCCTGTCTCAAAAAGAAACCCCACAATTTTTTTTTTAACATTAAAAATTTCCCAGTTTTGCTCAGTATGGTGGCTTACAGTGAGTCCTAGACTAAGGGATTGCAGAAAGACACTGTGTCAAAACAACAAAAAATTCCAGCTTGAAAAATAAAAGACATGTGGTAACTCGACAGAGCTCCATCCCCAAGACATTCAGAGAAGACAGGAAATGTTTCTGATACTTGTGTTTGTAAAGATAGGCCAGTAAGAATTTGGATGGTGCATTTCTTTAGAAATGGGAGGGGATGCAGCTCAGTGGTAGAGTGTTTGCTTCTTTTAAAGTTCCTTTTTTATTATTTTAAAGTTTTTTCAAAGACATTCTAGGGCATGTGCAAGCCTTGGGTTTGATCCCCAGCACTAGGATGGAGGTTGTCTAGAAATGCACAAACATAGTTTCTCTCTGTCTCTCTGAGACAGAGTCTTACTATGTAGTCCTGGCTGGCCTCGAACTCAAGAGATCTGGTTGCCTCTGCTTCTTGGGGGCTAAGATTAAAGGCATGTGCCACTCACTGCACCCAGCAAATGCAGTATTCTTAACTGTTTATTATGGAATCTGTGTGTGTGTGTGTGTGTGTGTGTGTGTGTGTGTGTAAAACAGCTTGAAATGGCATTGTAAAATTAACCCATTGATATAATTGTTACTGTGCAGGTACTGTGTATGAAGGGTATGATGATTAATCTTGATGGTCAGCTTGATGGAATTTAGGATCGCCATGGAAGCAAACATGGGCATGCCTGAGAGAAATTTAAATTTTTATTTATTGCTTTTATGTGTATGTGTGTACTGCCTGCATGAATATAAGTCCATCCATGTCATACAGTGCCTGAGGATGTCAGAAGAGGGTATAAGATCCCCTGGAACCGGAGTTACAGATGGGTGTTAGCCACTATGTGGGTGCTGGGAATAATACCTGGGTCCTCTGCAAGAACAACCAGTGCTTGTAACTGCTGAGCTATCATCTCTCCAGGCTCTGAGAGGAGTTTTTAAATGAGAGTAGGGGCTGGAGAGATGGCCTAGCAGTTAAGAGCACCAACCGCTCTTGCAGAGGACCCGGGTTCGATCCCCAGCACCCACATGGTGGCTAAGAACCATCTTTAACTCCAGTTCCAGGGGAATCCGACACCCTCTTCTGAACTCCGTGGCATTGCACGACACAGGTGCACAAACCTACATGCAGACAGTACATTCATACACATAAATAAAAATAAAATAAAATTAAAAAAAATTTAAATGAGAGTAATTGAGGTAAGAAGACATGTCCTAAATCTGGATGGTAGCACTCCATGGGATGGTGGGCTACAGGGAAACTGTCTCGAAAAGACCAAAAACAAAAAGGAGAAGCCAGCCGAGCACTGACGCGCACTGCTCTCTGGGTCCTGGCTGTGCGTACAGTGTGCCTGGCGGCCTTGAGCTCCTGCCACCAGCATCTCCCACCATGGTGGACATAGCCTTGAACTCTGAATCCAGACAAACTGTTCCTTCCTCAAGCTGCTTCCATCATATGTTTTGTCTCAGCAAAGGCAAGTACTAACAGAGGATATAATGAAGGTTTTTTTTTTCCTTTAGGACATTTCTACAGCATTCTGCTCTTCGTCCCTTCATACTAAGAATTGAGTTTGGGTCTTGTACACTCCACTACTAAGCTATGTCCCTTGCTCTTTTAAGAGTTTGTTTTGGGGGGGGCTGGAGAGATGGCCTAGTGGTTAAGAGTGTCAACTGCTCTTGCAGATGACCTGGGTTCGAGCCTCAGCACCCACATGGTGGCTGAAAACTGTCTTTAACTCCAGTTCCAGGGGAATCCAACACCCTCTTCTGACCTCTGCGGCATTGTACGACACAGGTGCACAAACCTACATGCAGACAGTAAAAAAATTTTTTTTAAAGTTTGTTTTGAGGCTTGGTCTTGCTTACTTGGTTAGGCTGGTCTTGAACTTGCAATCCTCCTGTCTCAGCCTCTTCAGTAATCCTGAGTGCTCAGGATTATAGGTGTGTGCCACTGTGCCCAGCTAGAGTTTTTTGTTTGTCTGTTTTGTTTTGTTTTGTTTTTTTAACTTTTTTTTTTTAATTTTTAATGTGTATGAATGTACTGTCTGCATGTAGGTCTGTGCACCCATGTTGTGCAGTGCCACAGAGGTCAGAAGAGGGCGTCAGACTCCCATGGAACTGGAACTAAAGACGGTTCTTGGCTGCCATGTGGGTGCTGGGGATCGAACCCGGGTCCTCTGCAAGAGCAGTCAGTGCTCTTAACTGCTAGGCCATCTCTCCAGCCCCCCAGCTAGAGTTTTTAAATGCACTTAGAATAATTGGAAGGTACTGACTACAAAGGGTATTGAGTTCTCCCATGTCTCTCATTTGTGTTGGGTTTTTCCTTGGCACCTGATGTTTGGGTTTATAGCAAGAGCGAAGGTCTTCTCTGTCTTCACTGGAAGGAATCCAGGGCAGCGTGGTATGTTGTGTGTGCTCTGGTCTGAGAACCACAGCAGGATGGCTGCCCAGGGCTGCCGCCACATGGAGACCTTCAACAAGTATTCGCAAGTTGGTACTGCTTCCTTTCCACAGAACGCCAGAGTAGAAGCGTTGAGAGAACATTCAACTCTGAAACCCTTTTCACCAATTATATTTTTAGTTTTTAGTTCAGTTGGTTTTATTTGGGGGGGGGTCTTTTTTGAGACAGGGTCTCCCTGTAGTTCCAGCTGTCCTGGAACTCACTATGTAGACCAAGCTGGCCTTGAACTCACAGAGATCCACCTGCCTCTGCCTCTGCCTCTGCCTCCGGAGTGCTGGGATTAAACCGTGCACCACCACGCCAGGCTATATTTTTAGTTTTTATAATTGAAAGATTTTTTTGTTTTTTTTTTTTCTACCAGTTTTTGTAAGTTCTTGATCTATTAAGAAAAAAGGGATAAAATCTTATCTCTTTATCAGAATCAGAGCAAATAAGGTTAGCTAAGGAAAGCTTCACTTATCTGCATAATTCTCTGGGGTTTTGAGTCCCAGTTAATATTTTGAGTGTTAAGATGTTTTTTCTTGGATTGGGGAGTTGGCTCACTAGATGAGAGCACTTGCTACATAAAGATGAAGATCTGAGTTCAAGCCCCCACCACCTACATAAAACACCAGATGTGTCATACATGGCTGTAACCCCAGCTCTGTGGGGGCAGAGACAGAGGATCACCAGCTCTCTGGGTGGCAGCCTAGCTCCAGGCTCATCAACTCTGTCTCAAGGGAATAAGGCAGAGCATAGAGAGTGATACAATGTAATAAGATGTCTTTCTCTGGCCCCCAGGAGCATGCATGCTAACACACTTGTGTGTATCACACACATACTCATACACATTTTCTCTCACTGCTGCCCAACTGACTGTAAAATCCAGGCGCCTGGCTTAATTGGCTTTGCAGAATGACTCCTGTGTGGTACTTTTGTTGTGTATAACTTCTCTGTTCTGACCATTCATTGCTAATTAAATCTGAATTCCTCGAAAGCCCTGCTGCTTGGCCCTTTTGATTCAGAGTTTTGGTCCTGGTATTTTGTTTTAACCCCAGAGTGAGTCAGGGCAGCTGACAACTGCATTCTTTGACCACCTATTTTGGTATAAACACACACACTGCTCATTGAGCAGTGATGCAAGAAACAGCCTACCGTGGCGCTTCCATCGTTTTCCTTGTGCAAAATATTTTTGAGGTCACAGGAGATTTCCTTCAAGTGAAATAGCTGTGATTCTGGTTTATTTTGTGGATACTGTGAACCATGAAATCAATGCTTTGTATTTAGTTTGAGCTGTGGAAAATCTTGGCGACAGATCTGAAATCCTGCTGAGAGCACACAGGACCCAGGGACGTTCACTTACATGTGTTCTCTTCCTCCCAGCTGCAGCTTATTATTTTCCATATGCTTCCTTCCCCCATGGGCTCCCTGAGTCTTTTCTCAAAGCCTATGGTTTATATAGTTCTATAAAAGTGCTTTAATCTCAACTTTACAACAAGGTAAAATACCAAGATGCTAATGACTTAACTGCGTTGCAGACATCTTACCAATACTTGTTCTTAAATTTCCCTGCACGTGTCCTGTTCTGGCTTTGGATCTCACAGGTTTCTGTGTTTCCTCAGAGAGGACTCCTGCTGTGGATCTGAGGATCCCACCCCAGTCAGCGAGGCTCGTTTGGTGGATACACTACTCAGAGCTTAGAGGAAGCTGCGATTGCTTCTATCCTCTTATTCTCTGGGGTCTAATTTGTGGCTTACCAAATTTTAGTTTCCAGTGGTTTATGCAGGGAAGGAGGGTTTTTTTTTTTGGGGGGGGGTTGGTGTTTTTGAGACAGGGTCTTCCTGTAGCCCCAGCTAGCCTGGAACTCACTGTGTAGACCAGGCTGGCCTTGAACTCACAGAGATCCATCTGCCTCTGCCTCCCAAGTGCTAGGATTAAAAATGTGTGCCACTATACCCAGAGGAAGGAGTTCTTTATCTTTATCTGTTCAGTACTGGTTGACCTAGAGGGCTACCCCTGAACCTGGTTCTTCACAAAGTACATACTGAGTAGAGTTTCGTGAGTTAACTTACCTACAACTTATATACTTGGTTCTGTTCTTTGAAGCAGTTGAATTTTATTCTTTACCAAGGGCTGGCTGTCCCCATGGTTTAGGTCTGGGCATACAGTGGCAGTAATGGTTGACTTTAGTGACATTTTCTGCTTTTTTTTTTTTTTTTTCCAGAGTATGATCGGTTGGGCTTTCTCCTGAAGCTGGACTCTAAACTGTGAGTAGATTGAGAAAAATGGCTCAGTGGTAGGATCTGGGAGAGCTGGGGTCGAGCTGTGAAGGGTCACATCTGTCATCCCTGTGGCTTTGGGGGGATTCCCTGGGGCCTCAGTCCTCAGGTTGTCAGCAGAATCTTTACTATCTGCAGGGGCCAGGACAGGATGGGGTGGGGCATGAGTATAAGGCCTTACTGTAGGTCAGCATAGGCAGAAGGACACTGCAGGAGTTTGAGGACCAGGAAGGCTGCTCCTACAGACAGTGGAGAAACAGTCAAAGATGCTCTGCCACCATGTGCAGTCCTCCTGTACTGTCCGCCGTCTTTGACGTCTTCAACTCCTGTTCTCCTTGCCACAGACAAGCCCTTCTTTTCCTCTGCCTTTAGAGAGGTTTGTTACCTGTGCCTAGAATTCCCTTTTCTTGTTAGTTAGTCTACTTGGAAAGCTCAAACATTTTTTTTCCTCCATACACAAAATTGTCTCTGATTCTGTTTCCTTTGAATTTTCTATCCCTGTTACTAATTGTCTTGACTATCCTATAATTAACTGTGCCATGGTCATTAATTTATTAAGGGCACAGGCTCAGAATCAGGCGTAGCTTGGTTCAAATCCCAGATTGCCACTTAATTGCTTTTGTAATCTTGGGTAAGCCATTTAGCCATTTTGAGCCCATGAAGACAGTATATGTATTTTACGTGGTTGCTGTAAAGTTTGAATTGAAGTAATTAACGCAGGGAGCTTTCCAGTACTAGACACCCGATTCTGCAGCATTCTTCCCTGGTCTCTCTGGGGCCTAGACAGCACAGGTATAGGTTTGTTAAGTGCCCAGCAAACACTGACTACTTGGATGGATGGTGAGTGGGTAGACGAATAAATGGATGGATGGATGGATGGATGGGTAGGTGAATAAATGCATAGATGGACGACTACACACCCATTTAACCAGCATGCCATGAGCTGGACCTCTGTCCACTCTGTATGTTCATGACCTACACCAGATCTCTCATGTGGTTGTTATAATAAATGCCTGTAAAATATCCCTTGCTGGCTCCCATGACTTTTCTGTTGGTAGCCATCTTTGTGTATGTATGTGCTTTGTCTTGACCAAGGAGACATAATGGAAGATCAGAATTACACCTTCTTTTCTCTTTTGCATAAGTCTGTCCACAGCTGCTTCAGGTGGTGGCTATCATACCTGCATGAAAGATAACCCCGAAGCTGTGTGGCTTTCCCACTGAACTGTCTGGCATCTGGCCCCTCCTCCTGGAATCTGGATTCTTGACTCTGGTGTCTCAGACTCTGAGTTCAAGCACTGAAGCTCTCTTTTACAATCACAGAGGCAGCTACAAAGTCTGCTTTCTTTACAAAGTGGGTGAAGAGGGCTTAACCACATGTAAACGTCTGAGGGATGGGGTTTGATCATACTATAGAGCCGCAGGCTTCACTCTTACAAATTTCTTCATTTAGTTCTCTAAACAGAAAAAAAAAATCAAGAATAAGCCATAAGCAATTGAAATGCCACTAGACCAGAAAAGAGACAGTAATTACCAGTCAGATCACATGGATGAACAAAGGCTCTGTGAGGGAGGACACATGCTACCACAGTGTTCAGGCTGTTTTCAGCTGTGAACGAGGAGGAGGAGACACCCTGCCCTGCTGTCCTGTTAGTTGAGTGGTGCGAAATCGATGCTGAGTAGCTCGCTGCTGTATTCCCATGAACCATCTGAGTTGACTTGGACTTTGGCTAAGAAATTGACTTGGTGCTGTTTTGATTTAACTCACAATATAAGGTACAAGCTAGAACCTTCCTGCCTTGTGCTGTAGAAGCTTTTACAGTCTGGCGCGTTCTTCACAGGGAAATGGCAGATGAATAGAACTTCTTTCAGGGAGAAGCTTTGGGGAAGCTTCTTTCAGTCCTGCTTTGGGGAAATTCCTCAACCAAATTTCAGTCTCATCCCCCCCCCCCCATTCTGTTGTATTCTGTTTGTGATCTATAGGAATGGGGGCATGGGCTTGGATCAGAAAAACTGGATTTGAATTCTGTCCTTGCTGCTTAGTATCATGTGGCCTTAGGTGATCCATTTTAGCTTTCTGAACCCCAGTTTTCCTTTATGAAAAATGTAGAATATTAACATTCACTTATGTTCACTGTAGTTTTATGGAAAATAAAAGAAAGTTATATAAACTATAATAGGTATACACATGTAAGGATTTCTGTATTTATTGTATTTGGGGGTTAATTTATATGTTCTTAAAGTCTCAGCCATTCTGTCTCTGCATGTGTCTACTGTTCCCCTCTTCCTCCTCTTCAAGAGCTCTGATTAACATTTAGATCTCATTCTAGAGAATTCTAGAGTCCCTGGGTTTATTAACTTCTCTTCAGATTTGCCACTTTCGACCCTTTCTATGCTAAACTGTAACCCCAGAGGACTCAGTGTAGGAACAAACTAGAGTTAACGCCGAGCGCTCAGGCCAGGATTAAAGGAAAGATTACCTTGGGTCTGAGTGAATTAGAATAAAAAGTTAATGAGCCGAAAGCAGTTGCTGTCCATGCAGGGGGTTCATCACTCACACAGTCCAGGAAACCCCAAGCCCCTGTGTAAGATATCCTAGATTTGGCAAGTGCTGCCGTGCTCCTGGAAGAAGTAAATTCAAACCATCTTTAGAAAAAGATGTAAACTGGCAAGTAATTGTTTAAGGAAACAAGCAGCTCACAGTAAAATAATAATAATAAATAATGATACACAAGGAAAAAGTTGTCATTAATGATAACCATAAAAATAGTAGTCAACAGGGAGAACTAACAATGATGTCTCAAATTGGAATGACAAGTTCTAAAGCAATAGTATGTACTCCATTTAAGGGAATAAAACACAAGATTAAACTATGTAGATAGAATTGAAAAAAAAAGTGAGGGGGGGGTGCTGGAGGGATGGCTCAGTGGTTAAGAGAACTGGCTGTTCTTGACAGAAGGCACAGGTTTGAATCCCAGCACCCACATGTCAGCTAACAACTCCTGTTTCAGGTGGTCTCATGCCCTCTTCTGGCCTCTACAGGTACTGCAAGACACAAGTGCACCTACACACATGCAGCCAATACACTCACACACCTAAAATAAAAATCAGTCAATCAATCAATGAAAAAAAAAAACCCCAGCAAGGGCCAGTGAAATGGCTCATCAGGTAAGGGTGCTGGAGCCCGCAAGACAGAAGGGGAGGACTGTCCCCCACAAGGTGTCCTCTGAGCTCTACAGCACACCATGGCATGCACACACACATGTATACACCATGAATGGATGGATGGATGGATGGACGGATGGGTAGGTGGGTGGGTAGATAGATAGATAGATAACATTTAGAAGTAAAGTAAGATGGGGCTAAGCAGTTAAGAGCACTGGCTGTTCTTGCAGAGGATCTGGGTTTGGTTCCCAGCACCTGCATGGCAGCTAACAACTATCCACAACTCTAGTTCTAGGGGATCCAACACCTTCTTCTAGCTTCCACAGGCACTGCATGCATGTGGTACACTTATATACATATGCAAAACACACATACACATAAAATAAAAATAAAATACAATAAAATTAGTGACCTTCTAGAATTGAAATTTATAATAGCCAAAATGAGTAGCTTAATAGGAAGGTTTTAGCTACCCAAGTGAAGATAGAGTTAATGAACTGGAAGATAAGCCAGAAGAAAGTATTGTAGAAATTGGCAAATTTTTTTTTAAAGGCCCAGATAGCAAACATTTTAAGATTTGGGCACTTTCCCTCCCTCCCTCCCTCCCTCCCTTCCTTGGAGATCAGAAGAGGATGTTGTGGTCCTCCTTTATCATGCTTTGCCTTGGTCCCTTGAGACAGTGTCAGTCTTACACTGAACTTAAAGCTAGCTTGCTGTTTTAGTTAGGCTGTTTGTCCAGCCAATGAGTTCCCAGGATCCAACTGCCCCCCCCAACACACACACACACACGCACACACACACACACACACACACACGCACACACACACACACATTAAAGGCATGTATGGTTATGCCTAACTTTTTTTAAAGACAGGGACTATTTAAAATCCAGAGAAATGAACAGCATGAGTCTATGACAAACATTCATGTTTTAAGCA
The DNA here is from genome assembly GCA_009823505.1 of Rhizomys pruinosus. NCBI lineage: Eukaryota > Metazoa > Chordata > Mammalia > Rodentia > Spalacidae > Rhizomys > Rhizomys pruinosus. The sequence continues at coordinate 1,739,496 of VZQC01004901.1, read as the reverse complement.
TGGGTTAGTAGCTGTATGAGAGCATACACTGCCACATGCCAAGTTAGCTGATCAGACCACAACTTTCAGTGTTGGAATAGAAGACGCTTCCCTATAAAAACAGCACCTTGTGGGGCTGGAGAGATGGCCTAGCGGTTAAGAGCGCCGGCCGCTCTTGCAGAGGACCCGGGTTCGATCCCCAGCACCCACATGGCGGCCAAGAACCATCTGAAACTCCAGTTCCAGGAGAACTCCAGTTCCAGGGGAATCCGACACCCTCTTCTGACCTCCGCGGCATTGCACGACACGGGTGCACAAACTTGCATGCAGACAGTACATTCATACACATATAGAAATAAATAAAATTAATTAAAAAAATTTAAAAAAAAAAGAAAAAAAAAACAGCACCTTGTAACATCTTAACTTTAGTTGAAGGACCTTCAACAGAATCCACACCAACCTCCTCATAATCTTTCTCTAGGGCAGCCATGTCCTCACAGGCCTCAGGGAACTCCCCTTCCTCCATGCCCTCACCCCCATACCAGTGCACAAAGGCATGCTTGGCATACATCAGATCAAACTTGTCATCTAGGCACGCCCAGACCTCAGCACTGGCTGTGATGTTGCTCAGTATGCACACTGCTCGCTGCACCTTGGCCAGGTCTCCACTAGGTACCACAGTAGGAGGCTGATAATTGATGCCACCCTTGAAGCCAGTGGGACACCAGTTCACAAACTGGATGGTACACTTGGTATTGATGGTGGCAATGGGTTATGCAGAACTTTTAATGTGAATGCTGAGGATTTGAACTCATATCCTCATGCCAGCTGTCCTTAGTCCTTTTGTTTTAAAATATCATACTTCTCATTTTCCCTCACAAAGGTGGTGATCATATGAGACACAGTGAGTTAACTTGAGCCTGCAGGGCATAGCTGACCACTGAGAACAGCACAGCTGTGCCTTCATGGAAGTTGTCACCTCACTCCAGTGAGGTGTTTTCTCTTCTTCAAACACTGTTGTATTAAAATTTTTTTTTTTTTTGCGTCTTTTCGAGACAAGGGTTTTCCCTGTAGCCCAGGTGTCCGGGAACTCACTCTGATAGTCCCAGCTGCCTTGAACTCACAAGATCGCCTGCCTCTGCTTCCCAAGTGCTAGGATTAAAGGGCATGTGCCATCATGCCCAGCGTATTAAAATATTCTTAATACCTTTATGCAGCATGGTATTCCAGAAGTCTGGAAATAGATGTTTTTCACCTTCATTAGGTGCTTTCGACTATGTCTTTCTGAATAAATATACTGGTTTATGTTTCCTTCAAGAGACCTCTGCTGCTTATATCTGTATGGCAGAATGACTTATCCATGCTATGAAAACTGTTTATAACACTAACCTGTAAAACTTTGTCTTTTAACTGTGAAGCCTGCCATTCAGGAAGACAGTCTTTTTTTAAAAAATTTTTATGTCTTTATCTATATGACATGTACTGTCTGGCATGGTCGCGATTGTGCCACGCCATGTTTGCTGTGCTATGCTGTGGCGGGGTCAGGTAAGAGGGTTCCTCCGACTCGCCCCTGGAAACTGGAGTCAACGGTGGTCTCAGCCCCATGTGACAGGTGCTGGGCATCGAACCCGGTCCCTGCAAGAGCAGTCGGTGCTCTTAACCGCTAGGCCATTCTCTCTCTCTCTATTCCCCCANTATTATTATTATTATTATTATTATTATTATTAATTTTTTATGTGTATGAGTGCACTGCTGCATATAGGTTGGTGCACCCGTGTCCTGGATTGCGGTGGAAGTCAGAAGAGGGTGTCGGATTCCCCTGGAACTGGAGTTAAAGACGGTTCTTAAGCAGCCATGAGGGTGCTGTGAACCCGGGTCTTCTGCACGAGCAATGGGTGCTCTTAACCTCTGTGTGAGCCATCTCTCCAGCCCCGATTTAAATTTCTCTTACAGGGCTGGAGAGATAGCCTAGCAGTTAAGAGCATCGCTCTTACAGAGGACCCGGGTTCGATCCCCAGCACCCACATGGCGGCTGAGAACCGTCTGAAACTCCAATTCCAGGAGAACTCCAGTTCCAGGGGAATCCGAGACCCTCTTCTGAACTCCGCGGCGTTGCACGACACGGGTGCACAGACTTGCATGCAGACAGTACATTCATACACATACAGAAATAAATAAAATTAATAAAAAAATTTAAAAAATAGACAAACAAATAAAATAAGTAAAAAATTTAAAACAAAAAGCCAAAGCAGAGGCTGTAGAGTCAGGCATGGGGGTTTTTGGTTTTTGTTTTGGTCTTTTCGAGATAGGGTCTCCTTGTAACCCCAGCTGGCCTGGAACTCGCTCTGTAGACCAGGCTGGCCTTGAACTCACAAAGATCTGCCTGCCTCTGCCTCCCGAGTGCTAGGATTAAAGGCGTGCGCCACCACGCCTGGCTCCAGGCATGGGATTTAAAGGGCTAGGAAATAAAAATTTTAAGCCGGGCGAGGTGGTGCATGCCTTTAATCCTAGCACTCAGGAGGCAGAGGCAGGAGGATCTTTGTGAGTTCAAGGCCAGCCTGGTCTACAGAGTGAGTTCCACGACAGCTGGGGCTACAGGGAGACCCTGTCTCAAAAAGACAAATAAAAAATAAGTCAGTAAGTAAGTAAGTAAATAAATGGCCAGGACCACATCTTATGAGCTCTAACTAATCATTAGGTCTCAGCTTCCCACTCAAAAGTAAGGTTAAAGGTACTGAGCCAAGAATGAGATTCGGTCTACCCTGTCCCTTCATCCTGTCTGGTAAACAGGGAAGATACAGCCCCTAAGCAAGATCTGGGCTCAGCTCACCTCCCTCGCTTTACTTAAACATTTATTCATTTAGTAAATGCTTGTTGATGACAAGTAGATGCTTTGCAAATGGAACAATCTGAAAAGGCTAAAGCATACGTACATACGTCATTAGCTTAGTGAACGAGGTAGGGAGCAAACGGCCCCAACAAAAATACTACAGCGGGGGCAGGGGTGCGTGCTTCTGGGTAGCATAAGCTAAGCACACTTTGCTTTTAAAATAAAGATGATATAATGGTGACTTAGATACATGAATACAGGAGGAAGAGGATTCCAGGGATCCCAGGTGTGGGGGGTATAGACGAGAACCTCACTTCCCAGATAATGACTGAAATAGTGACCCAAGTGTCTCTGAGAGCAGGAAGTGGAAGGAGCTAAAAGAAGATAGATACAAAAGAGTGAAAGCCTAGGGGAGCACGAGGACGGGAAGGGAGAGCAGGAGCAGGCGAGGGAAAGCTGGGCCCAGAAGATGCGGAACAGGGGCACAGCTGGGAGGTCAGCCGAGGAAGCAAGCTGTGCAGCTACGAAGCTGGGGAGTGTCGCTGGCCCACGGGTGCCCAGGAACCGATCCCATCCTGCCCCAGGCCTGCCCATTCAGGCTGCTTATTGCCCAGAGCCATAGCCTGCCTGGAGAGACCTCCAGGGGCTCATGTCTGGTCTCTTAGGAGGCTGCAGGTTATCTAAACTGGGTCTGCCATGATGTGCTTTGAGTCAGGACCCTGGGGAAAGGGTCCAGGGATGAAAGTTCCTGAATCAAAAAAAAAAAAGAAAGAAAGAAAGTTCCTGAATCAACAGGGAGGCAAACACTTCCCTGTTTGTCCAACTTGTTTCTTTTTTGAAATTTATTTTATTCTTATTTTATGTGTATCAGTGTTTTGCCTGCATATATGCAATGTACCCATGCCATGCAGTGCCCGAAGATGCCAGAAGAGGACATTGGATCATCTAGAAACAGAGTTTCCGATGGTTGTTAGCTGCCATGTGGATCTGGGAACCAAAGCCAGGTCCTCTCCAAGAGCAACCAGTGCTCTTGGCCACTGAGCCATCTCGCCAGCTCCTCCAACGTTGCTTGAGCAGCTACAGAGTCATCTGTGCTTGGAGGTTCTATCAATGAACAAAAGGAAAAGTGTTGTAAGTTCTTTCTAGGAAGGCAGGACACACTGAGAAGAAAAGGGAGTGCAGCAAGGGAATGCAGCCAAGGACACTGCAAGTTTAAGCGGGTGGTCCCAGTAGGTCTCCAGCAGAGGGTGGGAGGAAGTGAGGCAGAGGCTCTGTCCCTATCCGTATGTCCTGCATTCTACACAGAGCCCTAAGAAAACCTCAGACTCAGGAATGTGATACCTGGAGCCTATTAGTCCCAGGGAGACCAGCTGTCTGGTTGCCTTGAAGGAATCATATTCTGGTGTTTGGGGGTAGGTAGGGGTATGGTTCTTGAGCTCCCATGAGGCTTCTGGGAGTGGATTTGATTAAGTGGGGGAGGTTTATCTATTTTAGCTGCATGTGGGTAGGTGCTTTGTGCTCTGAGAAAACTGTTGCCCAGTGTGGTGTTTTATAGCTACCAGGTGAGCAACTACATAGAGATTTAAATGCTCAGTCTAATTTCATGAATTACTCCATGTGAAGACACAGAGGCATGAAAGCCCAAAGCAGTGACTTTAAGCCCCCAGAGCCTTGTGAAAACCAGGCCAGTTGAGAAAGGCCTATAACCATGGGCCAGTCTAGAATCCAGCTGAAGGCGGCTGAGTATAGTGCCATATACCTGTTTTCCTAGCCACTTGGGTAGGTGAAACAGGAGGATCATGAGTTCAAGGCCAGCTAGAACTACATACTGAGATCCTACCTCAACAAAAACAAAATGCAGGAACAACAGAGGGTACTGGACAGAGCTGAAGAGATGGGTCAGTGGTTAAGAGCACTGGCTGCTCTTACAGAGGACCCATGTTCAGTTCCCAGCACCCACATGGTGGCTAACTGTCCATAACTCCAGTTCCATGGACTCCTCCCTCTTTCGGCCTCCATGGGCATTGCACACATGTGGTGTACCTACACATATGCAGGCAAAACACCCATACACATGAAATAAACTTAAAAATTTAAAGAGCGGGGATTAGGGGCATGAAAAAGAAATACAGCTAGAGGCAAATTTACTAATTCCTAAACAACTTACCAAGTTCCAAATGGCTATAAGGGGGGAACATTATGTGCTCAGTGCCATGCTGGGTACTTTTTGTGTTGCCTCTTTCTCATAGTAGGCACTTACATGACCTCATTTGTCTCATGGGTTTACATGTCATCCACATGCTGATGATTCCCAAGTTCATATCAGGCCTATACCCAGAGTCAGTGATGTAGTTGTCTCCTTCCCACCCCTATGTTTTAGACATCTCACAGTTATCATACCTAGAACCCCTCCTCCCACAGTCCTCTCTCAGAAAAGGGTAGCTCCTTCCTCATAATTACTTGAGAGAAAATCTGAGCTTCATTTCTTTGATTACTGAAATGTAGTCATCAGCAAACCCTTCTGGCATCTCCAGGTCCAGCCTTGTCCTGTCTCCAGGCCATCACCCTGTCCAAACAGCATGACTCCTTACAACTGCTCTGCCTACCTGCCTGCTTCCTGGGGCCGCTGTTGTGGAGCTTGCTGACGCTGTGACAAAACGCACTTGGGAGAAGGAAGGTTGTTTGCTCATGATTTCAGATTGGCTAGGCCATGGCTGCTCAGCCATGTCCCCCGGGGTCTGTGTGGCAGGCAGGGCAGAACGTCATGGCTATGAGCACGCGGTATGGCAGGGCAGGACGTCATGGCTGCGAGGATGTGGTATGGCAGGGCAGGACGTCATGGCCGCGAGCACGCCCTATGGCAGGGCGGAACGTCATGGCCGGGAGCACGCGGTATGGCAGGGCAGAACGTCATGGCTGCGAGCACGCGGTATGGCAGGGCAGAACGTCATGGCTGCGAGCACGCGGTATGGCAGAGCTGCCCATCTCTTAGCAGCTTGGCAGCAAGGAGAGGGAGCGCCTGGGCCCCGTCCCCTTCAAGGGTGTGCTCCAGTGGATCTGACCTCCTTCCACTGGGCCCAACCTCCTCAAGCTTCCACCGCCTTCCACCAGTGCTGTTGTTACGGACCCAGCCTTCAACACAAGGCCTTAGAGGGGCATTTAAGTGCCAAACGGTAACCTCTGTCTCTACGTGGAAATAAAAATAACCTTGTTAAAATGCAAAACAAATCTCGCGCCTGTGGTCCGAAGCTTCCAGTGGCTCTGTGGTTCCCTTGGAATGTTCACCAAGGGCTTGTGCGACCTAGAATACAGACCCTCGTTTCTTACTGTTTCCCCTTCAGGTTTATTCCATATCAAGCTCCATACTGCAGTGCTTCACACACCATCTCCTCCCCCTACCACTGTCCCATTCCTTCTCCGACTCTTGGGGATTGAATCCAGGGTCTTGCCCATGCTAGGCAAGTGCTCCATGGCTGAGCAATGTCCCCAGCCCTCATTTTACTTTGCATTTTGCGATAATCTCACCAATTTATTCAGGCCGGCCCTGAGCTCACTCACCCTAAGTAGCCCTTAAATTTACAGTCTCCCTGCCTTGCTTCCCGAGTAGCTTGGATTACAGCCTGCACCATCAGGCCTAGTTCCCAGATCCACTTTACTGTGTGATTTTTCTCATCACTGTCGATGTTCCATGCAGTTTACCTGCTTGTTCATCATCTGCCTCCACCCACTGCAGAGAGTGTAGGAGGCTTCACCTGTTGTGTTCACTACTGTTTCCTAGCACCTGTTGCTTAGTGATGGCTCAGTAAATATTTTTATGTGAATGAATTGGTGGACAGCTCTATGAAATAGATATTTAAATGCTTTTTAACAAATGAGAACATTGCCTCCCAAAGGGATAAGCAGTGTAGCCACATTCACAGAACTGCATGTGATCAGGCCAGTATTTGACCCTCCTCTGACCTGTTGCATACTTCTTTCTCCTCTCCCTATTCAACACAACTTTCTATTTTTTTCTAATTTATACTGTTTATTTCATACTAAGTTTGAAGGACTGTGAGCTTCATAAGGGTAGGAACTGGCATAGTCCTGCTCATAGGTTGTGTCCACAGTGCCTAATGAAGTGTTTGTGGTGCACAGTAACATTCAGTAAATGCTGCTTAAGTTAATTAAAGACGTAAGGAGAAGCTGAGCGTGGTGGCGCATGCCTTTAATCTTAATACTTGGGAGGCAGAGGCAGGCAGATCTGTGTGAGTTCAAGTCCAGCTTGGTCTACAGAATGAGTTCCAGGCCAGCTGGGGCTACAGGGAGACCCTTTCTCAAAAAGACAAAAAAAAAAAAAAAAGACATAAGGAGAGGGTGAGAGGAAGATAGATAGATCCCAGTGCCAACCATTAATAAGAGATCCAGTAAGATCTTCTGCTACCAGATTTTGTAGGAGTCTGGTTAGGAATGACAGGTGGCCCATGCATTTTACCTAACCCTGAATTTATCATCTCCTGGAGGGCCTCTCACTTCAAGACCTGCTGCCACAATCACATTGACTTTAAAGAGCATAGCACTTCTTAAATATTTTAACCAATGAGGGGAAAGAGGATATGATTCTCTCCTGGTTCTTCTAAGCAAAGTGTGGCTCTAAAAGTAGAGAGGACAACAGAGAAATGAACCTTAAGAATACAAGAGACACAAAAAAGTAGCCTGCCTTGCAAAATATATGATTCTTTTTTTTTTTATATGTGATGAATGTACTGTCTGCATGTAGGTTTGTGCACCCGTATTATGCAGTTCCACGGAGGTCAGAAGAGGGTGTCGGATCTCCCTGGAACTGGAGTTAAAGATGGTTCTTAGCTGCCATATGGGTGCCGGGGATCGAACCCAGGTCCTCTGCAAGAGCAGTCGGTGCTCTTAACTGCTAGGCCATCTCTCCAGCCCCCAAAAATATATGATTCTTTTTATTGTAACTTTTAAATTTGACATATAATCTTTTTTTTAAATTTTATTTATTTTTGAATGTGTATGAGTGTACCGTCTGCATGTAGGTCTGTGCACCCGTGTTGTGCAATGCCACGGAGGTCAGAAGAGAGTCTCGGATTCCCCTGGAACTGGAGTTCTCCTGGAATTGGAGTTACAGATGGTTCTTAGACGCCATGTGGGTGCTGGGGATTGAACCCAGGTCATCTGCAAGAGCAGTCAGTGCTCTTAACCACTAGGCCATCTCTCCAGCCCCGGCATATAATCTTTTTCTAAAGCCAATTTTTACTGAAGCTTTGTGCATTTCATACAAAATTTCAAATCAAATCTAGACCCGTGCCCCCCTCTCTGCCCCCCCACTCCACCAGAGCTCATGCATTCTGCCAAACATGTTTTTCATCTTTTTCTCACTCTCTCAAAATTCTTGATGCAGAAGTTTTTTTGAGCAGAAGTTCACTGTTTCAGTCAGTTCTTTGGCCCAGTCTTCTTGTTGTTATTCCTTCCAATATGCATCACTCCAAAATATGCATATATGCATGCCACATACATAGGTTTTAGCATCTTCAGCTTTTTTTTTTTTTTCTCTATTAGGCTACGTTTGAAGTCTCCTCCTTGGCAAGCCCAAACCACCATCAATTCTGCCCTTGTGCTCCACACTGGGGTTTTCCCTTCTCATGGTCACCAAATGTGGTCCAGTAAGCACCCTGTCCTGTCTTGATCTTCCTGTACATGATACAGCCTGGGTAGTCCAACAATGGCAGTCTATACTTCAAAGAGGCTGAAACCCCAGTAGTAGCTCAGTCCACAAGTTGGATGTCTCAGCAGTCCCCATCTGGCACTGAAGGTTTGGAGGATTCTTGGAGAGACATGAGTCTTCAGTCCATATTGGAAGGTTGAAAAGCTGTGTCTCATGTCTTTGAAGGATGGCAAAAGCAGTGGCAGCCACAGGGTAGCTGCACTTGCCAGTAAGACTGGTAAAACAACTGTGCTATTTTTTTTTTTTTACTTTTTGTCTTTTTACTAAGATCTCAAGTTTTATACCTGAAGTACAATTTCTCAGGCCTTACTATTTATTATTTTTTTTTTCTGGTTATACTTTCCTTTTGGATGCTTAAGGCCACACTGTTAGCCCAGATTAACCAGGGTTTTTGTTTTCTCAAGGTCAGTTGAGGATCTGGTCTTCAAGTGTCACTCAGATTTTTTGGGGGAGAGGGGGTGGCCCTGGCTCCTTTTGGCTTTTCCTTTACCAGTTCAGTCCCATTAGTGGATCTCCAAGACCTCCTTGCACAGGAAGACTGGTAACTCACATTTGCAGGGCATTTCAAGAGATGCCCCCATGCATAGTCCCCTGGGACTTAGCTGACCTCTGAGGGCAAGGAACAAAGTTATCCCTTAAGACCCTCAGCCAAATTGGTATGGGCATTAAGTATGGTTGTTAAGCATCCAGAAAGGCTAAGTTACACCAGCCTGATACTTTTAACTACTGTGTAATATTTTAGAAAAGGCTTGGACAAAAGCTCAAGTAGCCTTGTATAAGAAATACATTATGTGGTAGACATAATGTCATGACAAACTAGTTTTTTCCTCATTGTTTTGATCTTATATTACTCTAAAATGTGCATACCTACCCTCCACCTATATACCCAAAATTCCTAACTCTGAAAATAAATGGTAGCTTAGTTCTAGAACCTGTTACGGGATTCACAATACAACTAGGTAATTGGCACTAGCATCCACAGATGAGGGATACCATTCGTCATTTGTTTTTCCGGGACTATGTTACTTCACTTAGCATGATATCTTCTAGTTCCATCCATTTACCTGCAAAGTTCATGATGTCATCTTTCTTTACCGCTGCATAGAACTCCATTGTGTAGATGTACCACATTTTCTCTATCCACTTGCCAGTTGAGGGGCACTTGGGTTGGTTCCAGCTCTTTGCTATTGTGAAGAGAGCTGCAATAAACATGGCTGTGCATGTATCTCTGGAGTAAGATGAGTCTTATGGGTATATACCCAGGAGTGGTATGACTGGGTGACAGATAATCTTTATGGTGTCCAGTGGGCTGCTTTTATACAAGGATGCTTCTATACATTTACATGTATATGTTGCATATTGATTAACTCACAATACCTAAGCTAGCCTACATCTCAAACACTTATCATTTCTCTGTGAAAAGAATCAAAATCCTGTTCCCCAGCTATTTATAATTAAAAAAATTTTTTTTTAATTTTATTTATTTTTTATGTGTATGAACGTACTGACTGCATGTAGGTTTGTGCACCCGTGTTGTGCAATGCTGCGGAGGTCAGAAGAGGGTCTCGGATTCCCCTGGAACTGGAGTTCTCCTGGAATTGGAGTTCTCCTGGAATTGGAGTTACAGGCAGTTCTCAGCCACCATGTGGGTGCTGGGGATCGAACCCGGGTCCTCTGCAAGAGCAGTCGGTGCTCTTAACCTCTAGGCCATCTCTCCAGCCCCTCCAGCTATTTATAATTTTATGCTACAATATAGTTAAGTCTAATGGTCCTCTGTGTAATAGAACACCTGAACTTGTTCCCCTACCCAGTTGTGACTTTGTACGCATTAATCAATCTCTTCCCATCTGCCTTGTCCCTTGCTTTCCCCAGCCTCTGGTAAACCATTCTCCACTACTATGAGCTCAGCCTTTTTAGATTCACATATGAGTGAAGTCATGCAGTGAAAATGTAGATTTCTGTCTCATCTGTGGCCAGCCTGGGAGGGGCCACTTGTAGCTTATACCAGAAGAGCACAGCATTTCAGTACCTGGCTAAGCTACTTGATTAATAATTGCCCTCTGTTCAGAGACTCCCTCTTCCCCGTGTGACCGAGACCCAGACAATGACATCCCCACCCTGTAGCTCACAGGGATCTCTTTCTGCAGTGGTTCTTGATCGTGACTGTGTATTAGAATCAACTGAGGAGAATGAATAATTAAAGATGTCTGCAAAAATTTGGAATTCATGGGCCAAGGGTATAGCAACTTGGGCAGTGAGATTTTTAAATCTTCCCAGGTAAGGCTAATATTTACCTGGATGGAGAGTAATTGTGTTAGGATTCTACATGTCTGAGCATCTCACCCCTTCCCCAGATGATTAACCCTAAGAATAAATGTGTCCACATGTAGGGTGTGTTGGTGCCATGATTCATACCTAGGGTCTGACCACCCACAGATTCTGGTTTACTAAGTTGGGGCTCAGGCTCAGAGATTCCTGTATAATAGTTCCCTGACTATTCTAATGTGCCAGGGATGGGGGGACAGCCTTCAAACCATCACTGTAATCATTCCTGAATACAGACTAATCTATAATCTATAATCAGGGTAAAAGAGTTGTATTCAGAATATACAAAGAATTTTTAAACTCAACAGTAAGACCACCAGCCTATTTAAAAATTGCACAGAAGATTTGAACAGGTACTTCACTCAACAGACATACAGATGGCAAATAAGTACATGGGAAGGTGCTTACATTGTGTGTCTTCAGTGAAGTCAAATATAAACCATGAGAAGCCATTGCATATACTTTAGACCTGCCAAAGAAAGCAAATGAAAACATGACAAGCTCAATGTTGATAAGGCGGGAGAGCAAGGGAATGCTCATTTGTTAGCAGTGGGAATGCAGAATGTTCCGGCCACTTGGGCACTATTTGGCATCCTCTCATGAAGCCAAACATTCTGGGAGCCATCTTCCAAGGTATTTACCCACTGCAGTTGAAATTCACACAGAAACTTCACATGAGTATTTATGGAAATTATACTCATAATTGTCAAAATCAAAAATAAGCAAAATAAACAAACTGGCACATCTAGACAGTGGGAATACTTAGCATGAATGAGCCGTCCATCCTCACAAAGATGTGGAAGATCCCTACACGAATGTCTGGGTAAAGATGCCAGCCTCAAGGGTTATGAACTGCATGATTCTAACTATATGACCCTCCAGAAAGGCCACACCGTAGAGACTGAAAGGATCAGCGACTGCCAGGTGGAAGGGAGAAGGGGAAAGTGATGAGTAAGTAGGTATTTGTCAAAACCCATCAAACTTTATAACACAAAAAGTAAACTTTGATACCCATGGGTTATAATTGATCACAGTTTGTTAATTGTAACAAATGTACCACATTAATACAAGATTGATAATAGGGAAGGTGGGGAGCGGCAGCAGAGTCTAGACCTCCAAGCCTCCTGCTCAGCCTTCGAAAATCTAATAATCCTTAAAGTGTAGGTTTTTTTTTTTTTTGGTCTTTTCGAGACAGGGTCTCTTTGTAGCCCCAGCTGTCCTGGAACTCACTCTGTAGACCAGTCTGGTTTTGAACTCACAAAGATCCACCTGCCTCTGCCTCCCACGTGCTAGGATTAAAGGCGTGTGCCACCATGCCCAGCTCTAAAGTGTAGTTTTTAGAAGACCTATTTATTTTTATGTATCTGTGTGCATTTGTGTATATGTACTACATGTGTGCAGTGCCCATAGAGGCCAGAAGAGGGTGTTAGATCCCTGGAACTAGAATTACAGACAGTTGTGAGCTGCCATATGGGTGTTGCAAACCAAATCTGGGTCCTCTACAAGAACAGCAAATGCGGGGCTGGAGAGGTGGCCTAGCGGTTAAGAGTGCCGACCGCTCTTACAGAGGACCCGGGTTCAATCCCTAGCACCCACATGGTGGCTGAGAACCGTCCGAAACTCCAATTCCAGGAGAACTCCAGTTCCAGGGGAATCCGAGACCCTCTTCTGACCTCCGCGGCATTGCACGACACGAGTGCCCAAACCTGCATGCAGACAGTACATTCATACACATACAGAAATAAATAAAATAAAAAAAATTGTGCTTTTAACCACTGAGCCATCTCTCTAACCTAAGTGTATTAATGTTTACCAACCAGGTTGGGGTATAGAGCAGAAGTAGAGCAGAAGCTTAGAGTGTCTGAGGCCCTGGCTCATCCCCAACACCAAACAACTTACTAGTAATAATATAAGCCAGCAGCCAGGGGCTTCGAAATCAGAAGGGCCAACATCTCCTGAACAATTGAGTTCCTGTGTTTTCTTGTTCATAAAATTATGATACTATCAATCACAGACTTTGTGAAGACTCAACAATGTAAAATAAACAAACCTGACCCCCTGGTATTACTCAGTAATTGGTGATTGCATTCCTTCACTTTCTGCTGCTTTACTTCCCCAAATATCTGACAAGGTTTCCTTCCTCTTCATTACCCCTTAATTGAGGACTGCTCATTTCTATCTTGGACTGGTGTGTGCATTCATTCCTCAGTGTAGAGATGCTCCAGTGCGCGGACTACTGCCCTAGCAGCGGGACCACGCTCTGTTCCCACAGACTGTGTTCCATTGGTACTGATGCATGGACCATTCCCCAGCAAGCCAGGCTCTCTCCTCTGGCCTTTGCATATGTTCTGTTCTCTGTTGAACAGCCCTCTGGCTACGGAGCATGCCCAGGCCGGTAGTGTGCTGTGCATGACACGCTGTGCACAACTCTGTTTTTGCCTATTATTCAAGGTATTTGTTTTGCTTTTGGTGTGTGTGTGTGTGTGTGTGTGTGTGTGTGTGTGTGTGTTCATTTATCTTTTTGCCTCTGGATTATCAGAACAGAAGCATCGGTCTTTGAGTGCTATGCTTCTGAAATGTCCTACAGAGTACCACAGGGGAGGGGAGGATGCGCACAGCACTGAGAGCCCCCTTCAAGCAGAAGTCGTGCTCTTCACAATCCCTCTTTGCATTCTATTCCATAATAGGTGTGTGTTGTTTTGATATAGCCTCCTCCTTGTCTTCTAATACATTTATTACTCCAGGAAGATGGCCTGTGTTTATACTGAGGATCTGAGTACCCTGCCTTTATTACACAGCCCTGGGCTGAGATATCCACTTTGAGAAGCCTGAACCTAGTGGATTTAGGGGCAATGATATCTGGAAGTCCTAAGGACCTACCTAATGCTGGGAACAGAAGGAAAAATCAGACACAGGTCTTCACTATGCTTTTCAGTACAAGTCTGTTGAGACAGCCCTCTGTAGTGCTCACATTAGATGCTGGGGGCTGGTTGATGGCAAGCCGGTGCAGGCAGAGTTGGCCTTCTTCCTATCAGGCAGAAGTTCAGAGACAGCCAAGTGGGATGGAAAGAAGAATGCAGATAATGAAAGTAAAAGGAACGGGTTGTGTTTTTTTTCTACCTAAATTAGTGAACCTGTGATTGTTCAGAGGAAACTAGAAGAACATCAAAGCTGTGGGGTGTGACTGACAGTTGCTCACCTTCAGCAGAGCACTGCCCTACAGGGTGCAGGAGTCATTGATCTTCTCATCAGCCTTCCTGTCCCAGATATTCTAGAGTTGTGGAAACAAGCGTGGGAGAACTAGTTATCTATAAATATATCGGGCTGCATTATAACTCTCCTGGGATGCATCGGCCTGTGGGCTGCAGGGTGGAATACACCTAAGTCCGTGGTCTTTCTACAAAAGAAAGTGAATGCTTTGATGAAAAGAGGAGATGTGTTGATGTGTTATTTCTCTCTTGTCAAGATGAGGACAGCAGGGCCAGCAAAGTGGTTCAACATGTGAAGGTGCTTGCCACCAAACCTAACGACCCGACGACATCAGTCTCTCGGACCTACATGGTAAAAGGAGAGACTCCTGTAAGCTGTCCTCTGACCTCCACACACATCCCCCTGCCCCCACAATAAATAAAATGTGATTTTTTTTCTTTTTTTTATTAATTTTATTTATTTCTGTATGTGTATGAATGTACTGTCTGCATGCAGGTCTGTGCACCCGTGTCGTGCAATGCCGTGGAGGTCAGAAGAGGGTCTCAGATTCCCCTGGAACTGGAGTTCTCCTGGAATTGGAGTTACAGACGGTTCCTGGCCGCCATGTGGGTGCTGGGGATTGAACCCGGGTCCTCTGCAAGAGCGGTCGGCGCTCTTAACTGCTAGGCCATCTCTCCAGCCCCTCTTTTTTTAAAATTTATTTTTGTATGCGTATGAATGTACTGTCTGCATGCAGGTTTGCGCCTCGTGTCGTGCAATGCCGCGAGGTCAGAAGAGGGGTCGGATTCCCCTGGAACTGGAGATCTTCCTGGAATTGGAGTTTCCGATGGTTTCCTGGCCCGCCTGGGTTGCTGTGGGATAAAACCCGGTCTCGCAAGAGCGTCGCGTGCTCTTAACCGCAAGCTAATCTCTCCAGCCCCCAATTTTTTTTTTTTTTTTTTTTTTTTTCATGAGCAATAAATACCTTACAGAGGAGCTGCACCAAGGGCTTACAGAGCCCAGCTGCTTGAGCGAACCAGTTGCTGGGACCATGTGAGGAGTGATGGTCTATTCACCAGGATCTAGATGATCTTACATGTTTGTTTACTATCCAGTCATCACATAGATCCTTCACTTCCTATCAAGTTTCAGGAACCAGCCCTTTCTAGTCTGTTGTTAAGTGCGTCATTCATGAAAACTCCCTATGCCCGTAATTTTCACAGTCCTGTGGCTTTTGGGGATCTGTTTTATAGAAGCACAGCAGGCCTTGCCTCTCAGTTTTTCAGGACACTCATTTCAGCTGGTGACATCATGTTTGGTTTTCTTGTTACTCTGGCTGGTGCTCATGAATCCTGACTTCCAGTGATTCTCAGGGTGTTTTGCTGATGATGACAACAAATGCCACTCTTACCCAGAGCATGCGGGCAAAATGTGGAATGGGTTTTCTGGTTAAGTTTATCATATATAGTTTTAGTAATGTGAACATAGAACAGCACATCTTCCAACTGTCTTCTGGACTCTGCCAGCCCCACATGCCCAAGTAATGGCAGAGCTGCCTTAGAGGGTTACGTAAAGCTCGATTAGATTATAGATTCACTGCTGGGCACTTGGCTTATGCTTGGTGTGTTAATTCCTTTGCTCTTTTCACTACCACCCAGAAAGAGGATGTGTTTATATTTTTAAAGAAGTAAAGTGTGGAAACAAAACTGAATTGGAGTAGTTCTAGCAGGTCCCTGGTGGAGCCTCTGTGAGAATTGTATATGCGGCTAAGGCAATCCCACTGGGAAGGCTTCCCGAAGACCATCCTCCTAGGCAGGATGAAAATAATGGCCTGGGGGCTGGAGAGATGGCCTAGCGGTTAAGAGTGCCAACCGATCTTACAGAGGACCCGGGTTCGATCCCCAGCACCCACATGGCGGCTGAGAACCGTCTGAAACTCCAATTCCAGGAGGACTCCAGTTCCAGGGGAATCTGACACCTCTTCTAACCTCCGAGGCATTGCATGACACGGGTGCACAAACCTGCATGCAGACAGTACATTGATACACATACAGAAATAAATAAAATTAAAAAGAAAACAAAACACAGAAAATAATGGCCTGACCCAGAGACAAGGTAAGCTGCAGTAATGTCAGCTCCAGAATCCCTGATCAGACAGGAGCATGGCCTGCTGTGAGGGAGGGTGTCCCTTAGAAGACATTGATAGTGCCTCAGAGTCTGTCCCTGGGAGTGAGCTATAGGGAAACTGGAGTCTGCACAGAAAAAGGTCAGTGACCTCCAGGCTGGAGCGAATTGAGATGCCCCACATACACACCTGTGACCAAGGGCAGAGGCTGCTGACAGCCCTGGAGCACCAGTATGGGCACATGTCCCTCAGTCCTACAGAGGAAAATCAGTCAGAATAGACAGGGGCTGTGGCTGTAGCTCAGTGGTAGACCACTCACTAAGCATGCACAAAGCCCTGGGCTCAATCCCAAGCATGAGAGGGAGGTGGGTGGGGGAGGGAAAGAGGCACTGTCCTCTTAAGTTCCACCTTGGAACTTAAGGAGAGCTGTGAAGGCTGTTTTAGGAGAAAAAAAATTAAAATGGAAATGTTTAATAATAAAACTAAAACCAAGCAAAGTTACTCCTACCACTTCCCAATTGTTACAGAAGCAACTCTAGTAATTAGAGATCTTCATCAGCAAGGGTAGAGGACAGAACTGAAGACTCAGGGGTGCCGCCACTCTGTTGGGGGGGGGTCTCCCTCACGCTTCCTTCTGGTGTGGCAATGCTGACTAGCCAAGGCTGAATCGCTGTGTTATGTCTTGGCTCGGGGAGTGGGCTAAGGGTTATGTGCCCAGTCTTCTCTCATGAGTGCCTATTCCTCCTTGAGATAGGTCTAGAAATTATCCTGTTAGTTACCAGATGTCCACCAATGATCTGCAGAGTCTTCAAGAACAGCCCTCAAACTCTTTTTTCCCCCAGCCATGACCTCCTCTTCCCTACACTTCTGTTGACTAACGTTCCAAATCGAAGCAACAAGCTGTGTTTTATCCAAAACGTTGCTCTTATTCTGTGTCACGTGGTATTCTAAATTTGCATGATCTACAAGAAATTTGCCTTTTCAATTAACATATATTGTTTACACAAAATAGTGGATTTTGTTGTGACATTTTCCTACATGCAGATAATTTACTTTGACCATCTTTCCCTCCGAGTCCCTCTACTGTCCTGCTTCTGAGTCCCCTTCATCTTCCCAAATTGAGACAGAAAGATATTTATTTTATTTATTTTTAAAGCCAAATTTTATTGAGGTTTTGTGCATTTCATACATTGCTTAATCAAATCGCTCCCCCTTTCTTGCCCCCCACCCCACCAGAGCTCATGCATCATGCTATATGTGTCTTTCATCTTTTTCTTAATCTTTTTTTTTTTTTTTTACTGTAGAAGTTTACTGTTTTGTTCAGATTTTTGAACAAGTCTTTTGTTGCTATTGTTCACTTTAATTTTATATTACTCCAAAATATGCACATATACACTCTATACATTTACCAAAATGACAGAGTATATAAGGATTTGGTGCTAGGACCCACAAATGAGGGACACCATACATCGTTTGTTTTTCTGTGACTGTTATTACTTCACTTAGCATAACGACTTCAAGTTCTATCCATTTACCTGCAAATTTCATGATGTTCTGTTTCTTTTTTAGTCTTTTTTGAGACAGAGTCTCCTTTTAGTCCCAGCTGGCCTAGAACTCCTTATATAGACCAGGCTGGCCTTGAACTCACAGAGATCCACCTGCCTCTACCTCCCAAGTCCTGGGATTAAAGGCTTATGCCACCATGCCCAATGATGTCCTGTTTCTTTACTGCTGCATAGAACTCCATTGTGTAGATGTACAACATTTTCATTATCCACTCATCAGTTGAGGGACACTTGGGTTGCTTCCAGCTCTTCGCTATTGTGAAAGAGCTGCAATAAACATGGTTGTGCACTTATCTCTGCAATAGGATGAATCTTTTGAGTATGTACCCAGGAGGGATGTGACTGGGTCAAGTGATAGGTTCATTTGGAATCTTTTAAGATTTCTCAGTGGGGCATGGTGGAGCACGTCTTTAATCCCAGTGGGAGGCAGAGGCAGGTGGATCTCTGTGAGTTCAAGGCCAGCCTGGTCCACCTAGCAAACTCCAGGCCAGCTAGAACTAAAGGTAGACACTGTTTCAAAAAGAAAAAAACAATGCTTTAGTGAGTGGCTGGAGAGATGCCTCAGAGGTTAAGAACACTGGCTGCTCTTGCAGATGACCCAGCACCCACATGACATGACTAACAACTGTCCATAACTTCAGTTCCAGGGGAATCTGATGCTCTTTTCTGACTTTCGTGGGCATTGCACATGAGTGTACTTAAAATACATGTAGGTAATACACTCATACACATAAAATAAAAATAAGGGCTGCAATTGGGGTGAATGGTGAAACTACAGCAATATAGACTGGACGCTTATTTAATCAACTTGATTGTACATACAAGCCCCTCCAGCTGGATGGTGGGAGCGTTGGGCTGTGTGGGTTTGGGCACAACTGCTTGCAAATTGGTTTTACATGAAGGATGCTTGTACTCATNAGACGTTGCTATACTTAATTTTAGCCAACACCTTTATATTCAACCAGATGGGATAAGTGCATTAAGAATGCATTTAGGGCTGGAGAGATGGCCTAGCGGTTAAGAGTGCCGACCGCTCTTGCAGAGGACCCGGGTTCGATCCCCAGCACCCACATGGCGGCCGAGAGCCGTCTGAAACTCCAATTCCAGGAGAACTCCAGTTCCAGGGGAATCCGAGACCCTCTTCTGACCTCCGTGGCATTGCACGACACGGGTGCACAGACTTGCATGCAGACAGTACATTCATACACATACAGAAATAAATAAAATTAATAATAAAAAAAAGGAAAAAAAAAGTTAAAAAAAAATAGCCCAAAAGTGGACATTAAGTGTACAGAACAGTTCAGTAAGAGGCCTCTGAATCACACAGCTGGTAAGAGATGAGGCCAGGATGAGAATCCATGCAGAGTGACTCCATTGTCTGTCAATACTTGATTAAATGAATGCAAGGAAGGGAGAGAAGGAGCTGGAAGAGAGACAAGTGAGCAAGCTAAGATGGAAGGATGCTCTGGGTCACTGGAGGATCATGGGTAGGGTGAGTTGGTTCTACTTCCTAAAGGAGTCAGTGCTTAAACTGAGTTGGCATTACTGCGTGGAGCAGGTCAGGGAGCAGAGCTAAAGCCAGCCCTTCCACAGTTATACCAGATCCTTTCCGGCTGCTCCATCAGCTGTGCTTTCTCTATCAGGGTTTGCTCACCTCACTCAGTGTGTAGACACGCTAAAATACTTCTCACCTCAAAAACAAACAGGCCTCACTGTCTTTACCCTGCTCCTCTCCAGCTATTACTGCATTTGTCTCCCTGTATAGAAATGTAAAAATAGACCGTTGTGATTCCAGTCCCTCTTCTTTCTCCTCTTAAATCCAGCAGCATCAGTTGTACTGTGCCTCCCCCAACACTCAAGTGAGACAGCTGTTGGGGAGTCAGCAGAGGCTCCCATGTTGCCCCATCTAGCTCTGCAGCCTAGGCTGCGTCCACGCAGCCTACTCTGTTTGACACACTGGTCCCCTTGGGATATCACACTTTATTTTATTTTCAGCTTTTTAGAAAATTTATTTTTAGCTGGGTGTGGTGGTGCACACCTTTAATCCCAGCACTCGGAGGCAGAGGCAGGCAGATCTCTATGAAATCAAGGCTACCGTGGTCTACATAGCAAGTTCCAGGCCACCTGGGGCTACAGGGAGACCCTGTCTCAAAATGATCCAAAACTTATTTTTATTTTGTGTGTACAAGGGTTTGCTTCCATGTATGTACATGTACTTAGTTCATACAACGCCTGCACAGGCCAGAACAGGGCATCTGATCCCCTGGAATTGGAGTTATGGGAACCAAACCTAGGTCCTCTATAAGAGCACCAGTGCTTTTTAACTGTGAGGCATCTCTCAGGCTACTTTTTGTCTTTTGAGATAGGGTCTCACGTTGTAGCCCAGCTGGCCTCAGACTTGTGGTAGGCCTTCTGTCTCGGCCTCCCAAGTGCTGGGATTCTAGGCATGGGCTACCTTGCCTTTCTCCCGATTATCTTTCCTGTCTCAACCTTCAGCATTTCACAGTTCTGCCCTTCATCTCTCATATATCGACCTTTCTTATGCACGTGTTGGTTAGGCAGCAGCTCTCGCTTGTGATTGAATCCAGTCTTGAGCCAGGTGCTCAGAGCCTGCATGAGCGGCCTGGTGGCCACCACTGTCTTTCTTATAGCACTCACCATGGTGCTTCTGGGGACAATCAGCCCTGCAGTCGTACACCTCCCTGCATCCTCACTAGATCCTGGACTCACAGTTCCCACTGCGCAGGAGGAGAATGAGAATGGGGTTTTCCTTCACTTGCTTGTCAGTGTTCTGTGGAGGCGTCCGATTCCAGGCGCAGCCTTTCCGTTTATAGCTCATTGCTTGGCCTGATTCCTCAAACCTGGCCCTTCTGAGCAAAGCGGGGCAGGGAGTTGGGTTTTCTTTCAGGTTCCGGTCTGGTCACCTGGGCTCCCTCTGAAGTGCATGTGCATGGGACTCATAGTCACGTTCACAAGCACAATGGCCACTCTTATTGGTTGAAATGCTCCATCTCTCACAGTGAAAGGCCAGCTGCAGAGCAGCAGAAGAACAAGGGCCAAGTGATGTGATCAGACATGTGGGGGGCCTCCTGGCATTTGGAGTGAGTGCCTAGAGAAACTAACTGTTCTGGCCTGAGGGAACTGGCAGCCATTAATCTTGGTGGGTTTGACCGCTGCCTGCCCCAGAGGTCCCAGCCTGCTGTATGACTCAGAGTCCCCAACACTCCCCCTATTCTTCTCTCTCTGGGACAGTCAGGAGGCCATTTCTAAGGCATTTTAATTTGGTAATAACTGACATGGCCCACTATACCCACACTTGCTTTCTAAATGAGGGTTGGTTCACGTTCGTCATCCCTGGCATTCGAATACCTTTCACTGCTTGGGAAGAATGGACTTCTGCCTGCCCCGCTGGGCATCCGCGTCCCTGCACTCCAGGTGGCCAGTGCCTTCCCCTCCCCATCATGAGGGGCCTTCCAGCTCTTCTTCAGGCACCTTTGAAGAGCTGAGGGTGTGAAATGGGGAGAGGAAAGGTGGGCACAGGTTGGTCTGTGGTACGGTTGGCATTAAATGCCCTCTGTTAAGACGGCAGCTGCCATCTGTCTTCCAACTTCTTTGTAAACTTTCTGGAATTCAGAAAGACCACAGAGACTCAGTACAAGTTGGGCAACCCCGAGGGTGGAGGGTCAGGAGACATGGCATGAAGGCACTCAAAATGCCACAGTGCTGTGTACATACTTTCAAAGAGAAGGGCGCAGCCTTCTTGACCCTCTTTTTCTACCCATATCCGGCCATGTGGGCCGCTCTGCTGGTGCCGGGCTCTGCGCCAACCTCTGTGGTCATGTTGCTGGTAGTGTCACGTCAGGAGCTCCTGACGGAGCACATTGCAGCTGCATAGACATGCTCCGGCTCTCCGTTTCTCCAAGCCCCTAGTGTCCATTGGTGATGCACAGCACCCAGTCCCAGCACTGTTGAGAGAAGGAACTGAAAACAATCTAGGGTGTGTTCGTCACCATGCCTAGTCCACAAGCTTCCAGTAAGTTTGGTAATTGCACTGATGTCTATATTTCATTTCCAAAATACAGTTGTTTACATAGGAAAATATTGTTTTTCTCCTGGTAGGACCTTTTGCCTTTCTTTTGCCTACCAAATAAAGTCCTCGATCCTCACTCAGCATTTGAATTTCAGGCTTTGCACCTTATTGGTACAGAAGGCTTAAAAATGGATACTTCTAGAAATTTGTCTGTGCTCAATGAGCAGTCACTTGCATAAGGCCCTGGACCAGGCCCCCAGGGGTGAAATGAACTTGACACTCAGAAGATGGTGACATCATTCCAGGCTGTCCAGAACAGGCACACCTCCCACCCCTCAGTCCCCACAGAGGATCATGCTGAGGCCTGACTTGCTATCCAGCCCAACCCAGCAGAGCAGCTGGGCATCAGAGAGTTGGCAACAGGCCCAAGGGCTGGGGTGGAGGAGGCTGGGAATCACAATGGGCAGCTAGCCAGGTTCACTCAGGTGGCCCAGCACGTTGGGCCTCTAGCCCTGATGGTTACTGGGTCATCACTGGGGATATCCTGATCTTGAGACTGCACTAGGCAGAGCTGTGGTGGAAGGTTGTGACTCCAGCACCACAAAAACATGTAAGGACCTCAAAATCCAATGATGTGGAATGGTATAATTAGAGTCCATAGCAAAGAGGGGCCTGGAGCAGCCCTCCAGGAAGTACTCTCCACTAGCTTTCTGTGATTGTCCTGTCTGCAGATCAGAGGGGAGGGGAGCTGTCAGCATCACTGTGGTTTTCAGAAAATTCTAGGGGTCTTTGTGTGCCCATCTCTGTACAAAGTGCTGGTGGGGATCTGCTCTCAAGAATCTATACTATATAGAAAAAAGAATCTATACTATAGGATCCAAGCTGGTGGCGCACACCTTTAATCCCAGCACTTGGGAGGCAGAGGCAAGCCGATCTCTGTGAGTTCAAGGCCAGCCTGGTCTACATAGTGAGTTCCAGGACAGCTGGGGTTCCAGGGAGACCCTGTCTCGGAAAAAAAAAAAAGAATCTCTACTATAGGAGGGACAGTTCCCCCCAGTGTGGCAGTGCAGATAAGGACGGTGGGCAGGGGCTGCCAGGGCAGAGGTGTAGTCAGCCTAGTCTCAGGTCAAGGAGCTGCTCTCATGAAACCAGCATTTGAGTTTAGTCTTGAAGGGACTGGCACTAGCCAGGAGGAGGACAAGGGGGCAATGCCAAATAGAGGACACTTCAGCTCTAAAAGTCAGTCAGTACACATTAGCATCCCAGTAATGTGTGTGTTCAGGCCACTGTGACTGGTTCCCCTGGGCTGGGTCCTGGTGGGGATGGAGGGGATAAAGGCAGAAGAGACTTGGCACATAGGGACAGGCCAGAAGGGTGGAAGGGTCAGGGCCTTTGGCTATGTCAAGGCCTGAGCAGCTCTGTCCTGCAGTGCTCCAACTGCCACACGCCCAGTTGTGGAGGCTTGTTGGCCATCCTGATGTCTTCGGGGTCAGTGTGGCTTATTGCAAAGAATCTGTGAGGCCAAGGGTATTCTTTTTGCAGAGCCTGTTGAGGAACCTGGTTTATTGGGCTAATTCTCTTAGGGACTTGGAGTTTCATCCCTAAACCTTGATGTGGAGAAGGGCCTGAAGTACCTACCCCAGGGAAAGACACTATTCTAACAGCCCCCAAGGCTCTTGAATCAATAATCTACCAGCTGCTCAGTGCCTGGCAAGCTGTGACCTTCTTTCTCTCCCACAGGCCTGCCGAGTTAGCTACCAAGTACGCAAACTTTTCAGAGGGAACTTGCAAGCCCGGCTACGCTTCCGCGCTGATGACTGCCATCTTCCCCCGGTAAGTGCTTCATTTCTCCAGTGCCTGGACAGTTTGGGCTACGAGAAACCTGGCTCCTCGGGGTTCACGACCTTCTGAAGAAACAAGACTGTGCTGTAACTCCCCTGCTAGGACTAGAACTCACAGATGCTGGGGAAGGACTCGGGTTTTTTGCTGGCTCCGCCCACTCTCTCTGCTCCTGGCACACTGCATCCTGCCCTGCCTCTAAGGGTTGCACCTGGCCATGCAGCTTAGAGGAGAGAGAGGAGGTAGGATTGGTGTGGCTGCCAAGGAAACCAGTGTCCAGAGCCACCAGACAAGGCTGCTTGGCATAGACGCTTCTAGTTCTGGTTATCACTGGTCAACCCAAGCTGGGCCCTAGGGACTGGCCTCAGGGAGGCATAGCCAAGCGAAGCAAGGGTGAAGAAGGCTTCCCACATTCACGGGTTTTAGCACTCAACTGCTGTGACAAAACACTCTCACCAACTTGGGGAGGAAAAGGTTTATTTGGCTCACATCTCCTGGTTGACAATTCATCACTGAGGGGGCACAAAGTAGGAGCTCAGGCCAGGAGTCTGCAGGCAGGAGCTGGAGCACAGGCCATGGAGGAGCCTGGAGGCAGGAGCTGGAGCACAGGCCATGGAAGAGCCTGGAGGCAGGAGCTGGAGCACAGGTCATGGAGGAGCCTGGAGGCAGGAGCTGGAGCACAGGCCATGGAGGAGCCTGGAGGCAGGAGCTGGAGCACAGGCCATGGANGCAAAGTCTGGGATTGGTGTGGGAGTGACGTCCACACCCTGCCTATTACTCTAATGACCTGAATGCACTTTGTAAAGCACCATTCTGTATTGGTTTATTCTTGCATGAGTCTGTGTGCGTGCTACTCATCCCATCGCTTCGTGCATGGCCATCGGTGGACATGACATGGCCAATACAACAGGGGTCTTCTAAAGATTTGATAGTATTCCAGAGGCAGGGAAGAGGAGGAAGTAAGGTTGCCAAGTATCTATAAAATGAGAACCAAGTCGTTATGTACCAATGATACTTAGGATGATAGAGATTGACACAAGTGTCAGTGTGTGCTTTGAGAGAAGGCCTATGCTGCTAGGCTTCTTTGTTCATATGGTGATAGTGTGCCCGAAGTGCGCGAGCACCTAGTGCACCACATGTGCTCTTGTAGTTGAAGGTTGTCTGCAGAAAGAACAGAATGGGCAACAAGAAACGCCACAACACCGAACATCGTGTCAGGAAAGGGAACAGGTAGATAGCTGTGGTGTCCTCTGAGTAGGTCTTCATGCGTCCCTCTGGAACTTCTCTTGCTTTCAAGTTGGATTTCAAAGTTGTCCATTGAAATGAATTTAATTTTTTAAAGGAAACTAAGTTGAATCATAATGGGCTGAAAAGTTGAATTTCCAATCAACTTAATGAAAAGATATAATAGTCTCTTTCTTATTAAAAGATTATCTTTTTTGTTTTGTTTTGTTTTGTTTTTTCCTTTTTTTACACACACACACACGCACACACACACACACACACACACAACACACAAAAAAAAAAAAACCCCCTAAGTTAATCTCTTTTATTGAGTGCTTGTGACCTGTGGGCAGGTGTCCTGAATAGGAAGAAAGGGAGCAGAAGAGTCAGCCCTGGGTGCTTGGCAGGGAGCTGGTTAAGGACTGAGCATGCGCATTTCGCCCCGCCTGCCTCCGGCCTAAGATGTTTCTGGGAGGTTGAAATGGCAGCAAGGGGTCTTTATCTAAGGACATTTCGATTTGCAGGAAATGTATTTCCTGGCGTTGGGTCTAAAAATAAAGAACGTGGAAACCTCAAGTGTCTGCTGGCGTGGGGCGTGGTGCACCGGCGAGGAGGCGGACGGGCGGGCGGGCTGTGGAGGCGGCAGGATTGGAGAGAGAGGAGTGCGGTGTGGAGAGCAGCTTGCGTGAGGTTGTGGGGTGGGTGAGGTGTGCGTGTGCCTTGGGCTGTGGCCAGTGAGCAGGGCTGTGGAGCGGGCGCTGCTCGCCTTTGGAGCGGCTGAGGGAGCTCTGAGACAGAATGGGGCGCTGGGGACCCGAGGGGTGAAGGAGCGGTGAGAAAGAAGATTATGCTTCCCAGTTTTGCGGGTGGTGAAAGGGTTTGTGTGGGTATTGTGCAAAAAAGTGTATGGGCTTTTTTGTTGGGAAAAGGAAAGCAAAAACTGTGTAGCCCAGGCTGGCCTCGAACTCCAGATCCTCCTGCCTCTGCCTCCTCAGTCATCCTAGGTGGGCGCCACCACCACGGTGGCGCACGCACCGTTGGCCGAGCTGATCTATAAAGGCGAGACCCTGATGACAGTACCGTACGTTGCCCTGGGGGAGGAGCTTCAGACCAGAGGTCTCCTGCCACGCGCCATCGCCCCCTGCAGGTCTGCAGCGAAAACCAAACCCATTGCCACGAAGCACTGTGCTCTCAACGGAACCTCCCCAGCTGGGACTAGGACCTCCGTCCACCGTGGCCGCCTTCCAGCCGAGACACTCCGCCCCACACCACCTCTGAGGCGCCGGCGTCCTCTGGACACCTGGGGACAAATTCAAACTCATGACCCAAACCACACAGCCCACCTTCTTGGACCCAGGCGGCCACACCCAGCCCTTCCTGCCCTGCCCCTGCCTCTCAGCCCCAGGCAGGGATCCACAGTCTAATCTTCACTTGGCCTGTCTCTCTCACACTTCATAGCAACATCACTCCTGGCACAGAGACTGCGAGTGCACATCGCACCTCTGCCCTGGTCACTGCACTTTCAAAGACTCCAACTCTCAAGCTCCGAGTGCACATGCGCATTATCTTCTGCTCTTTGGAGAAGCGCCTCTCTCCTAAACTTACCTCTTGGAGCCTGGGGATGGGTGTCCAGTCACTAAAGGGGCCCAACTCAGGAACTTGCCAGGGTCCACTAGGCCTTGGATGCTTGACACACACACTTTAAGTGTGTGACTCCATGAGAGGCTGGGTCAGGAGGGGAGAGA
Source organism: Rhizomys pruinosus (assembly GCA_009823505.1). Taxonomy (NCBI): domain Eukaryota; kingdom Metazoa; phylum Chordata; class Mammalia; order Rodentia; family Spalacidae; genus Rhizomys; species Rhizomys pruinosus. The sequence continues at coordinate 1,712,920 of VZQC01004901.1, read as the reverse complement.
CCTTGAGAGAAAAGATGAAGTACTGAGAGCACTGGCTGGTTCTGTCCACTGTCCTGCATCGCGGAGCACAGGTCCTCCATCTGCTGTCCACACTCCTTCCGGAGGGAAGCCCTATTCCCAGCTTTAGTTCTTTCTCAGGGATGTACCGGATGTCCATGCGTCCTTGTCCTTGGAAGGTGTGTGAACCGGTACTGGCCATCTGGTGTGGCGATGACTGGGCACCTGGGGCACCCTATGGATGACATGGTCACTCCAGGACAGCTGGGGAAGGGCCCTGTTCTGCTAGATGTCTCTGAGTAGCATGACATCCAGGTAGCAGAACAGGGAGGCTGTAGAGGACAGGTCCACACTGGAACCACAGCCTCGGGATGGGGCCAGGCAGTGTCAGACAGAAACATACCTGGAATCCAGACAGCCCAGCATTGTTAGGTCCAGTTCTTTGTTGAGTGCCGGCATTTCAGCTCTTCCTGAGGGTTGAGACGAGGAAGATTCTGACTCTGAGGACACCTGAGCAAACTGGGGTGGTATCTTCCTAGATAACAGAAAAAGAAAGGAGAGAGGGAGAGGAGAAATGGAGAAGGGGGAGGGGAGGGAGGGGCAGGAGGAGGGGACAAGAGGGGAGGGGGAGGAAAGGGGAGGGGGAAGGAAAAGGGGGAGGAGGAGTGGGCTGGACAGGGGGAGGGGCAGTGAAGAGGAGATCTGGAAGGGAGAGGAAGGGTAGGAGAGAGAGGGGAGTGGGAAGAAGAAAATATGAATTACGACTTTGTTATATGCAGTTTCCTGATCTCAGAAATCCTTCTGCCCTCACCAAGTGAGATTAAATGAGTAAGATTTGAAACTTGTCCTTGCGAGAAAGCGCGTGTGATTGTAGAACTGAGCCACGCACACATCACATGGGCAGCGAGGGCTCTCGAATCCCAGGAAGCCACTGAGCAAGAAGAACTCAGGCTGATGCTCAGTCTTCATTCCATCTGCACTGCTAGCACTATGTTACAGCAAAAGCAGAAGCAGCCTCCGGGGAGCAGTGGGGGTCTCCCTAAATTATCATCCAAGAGAGAACCCAGTAATGCTTCTGGACTGTGAATGTAGCCATTTTTAATTATAGCCATTTCATTGGAAGGTAAAATATGGAGACCAATCCCTTCTACCGCTGAAGCTAAGCCCTTTGGCATATATATAGGAAGGTTGTTGTTTGTTTGTTTGTTTTTTCCTCTCTCCTTTTCCATGAGGGAGAATGGAATCCACCCTCAGCGAGGTCCCATGGCAGCGGTTCATCTGAAAATGGCAGCAGGGGCATTTACATACCTTGTCAGTCAAACACAGTGTGGAGTGGATGAGTAGTAAAGAGTGGTATTCAAGAAATGGGAGAATGAAAAGAAAAAAGTGTAAAATAGTTAACATATATTTCTTGGTTGAACTTTACCATTTGGTTCATTTCATATAAAAAATCTGGATGCCCCAGAGATAATAACTCTGGAGCAAATGTATACACTGAATGTGCAGGCTTCATAATTTTTATTTTATTTTAGAGTTTCAATCTGAGCAGTTGCAGAATGCGCCTACCTGAACGACAATGGAATCAGCAGTGCCAGAAACTCCATAGAAAGGAAATGGAATTGTAGCAAGCCCAGCAGCTACACTGTTCAGTGCCCAATAGCATTAGAATTAGCTCCTGGATAGAGATTAAGTGGAACAAAGCACGAGAGAGCTTTGCCTTGTGACTTGCTATCTATAGTTGCTGCTAAACTCTTTTTTCATTTTATCAAAAATTTAGGACTGGGTGTGGTGGCCCAGGCTTTTACTCCCAGCACTAAGGATGCAGAGGCAGGTGGATCTCTGTGAGCTCAAGGCCAGGCTGGTCTGCAAAGTGAGTTCCAGGACAGCTGGGGCTGCAGGGAGATCCTGTCTCAAAAAGACAAAACAACAACAACAACAACAACAACAACAACAACAACAAAACCTGCCACACCTTAATGATCCTGGAAACATTTTCGATGTCTCATGAACACTGGTCACTGACTTTAGTAGATGGGGAGACAACGGGAGAAAAGTAGTTAACAATACTATAGCTACTAACTAAATTAATGTCCAATCATATGCCCCTCAACGAAGTCCACACATGACTTGATGGTCCCCTAGAGTTACAAATTCGTAAGTGAACTTTAACACGGAGACTCTGTCTGCTCATTTGATTGAGCCCTTGGGTGTTAACTGGAGTGCTTTGGTCATTTTTGAAATGTTACGGTATGTTTTTCACTATAATACATTTGGAAGAGGCTGTTTGCAGAAAAATATAGATTGAATCACATGGTTTGAAACCTGGTGACTCTGTGTTGAATGGCATGTGAATATATTCCTAACAAATTGTTTATTCTGGAGATTGGTAATTTTAAAAAACTGAGTACAATCTGAAAGACATACTTCATTTTTACCACAGGCACCATAATAACAGACAATTCCTATGAAAAATAAATAAATGCACTGACTGAAACGATGAACTTCTGCTCAAAACAGTCAACTTCCACATGGAGAATATTGAGAAAGACTGAGAAAGAGATGAAAGGCATGTTTGGCAGAATGCATGAGCTCTGGTGGGATGGGGGAATGCGGGGGGGGGCATGGGTCTAGAGTTGTTAAAAAACTAAAAATAAATTTATAAAAAAAATAAAAATTTAAAAAAGAAAAATAAATAAATGCAGAATACCAAAAAACTGATATAGTCAATTAAACATATTAAGAAGTTTATTACTGCTGTCAATTTTTAAAATAGCAAAATGACTAAAAATTAACAAGATAAATTAGCTGGTAATACTAACGTTTCATCTTTGTGAGAAATGAGTTGTAAAGTAAGAAATCAATATCAATAATGGCTTGTAGTAGCAGTTATAGGAACGTAAGACATATAAAAGCTGTGATTCATGAGATACCGTGACTATGGAAATACAGGTGTTTGAATTGTAGTCTCTCAGGTCTACTTTATTGCTTTTCTAAATTAAATAATTTTGAGCTTGATTGTTTTAAAGCTGAATTTCAAAGCACATTTGGGATTCACATTTTTATGATGTTGCATGCAGGCACAAGGAAATATAACTTTACATTCCCTGGCTACATAGTACGTTGATGTATGTTTTCATGTACTTTTTTTTTTTTTTTTTTTTTTGGTCTTTTTGAGACAGGGTCTCCCTGTAACCCCAGCTGTCCTGGAACTAGCTCTGTAGACCAGGCTGGCCTTGAACTCACAAAGATCCGCCTGCCTCTGCCTCCCAAGTGCTAGGACTAAAGGTGTGCGCCACCACACCCAGCCTTCCTTGATGTCAAGCTTGCCAAAGGAGTCTGTGCCTAGTGGAAGAAGTTCTTTTTATTAAATGCCATTAACAGATGTTAGTGTGGAATAGGGCCTGAAGAGCTGAGGCTGTCTTGTCTTGTCTCAGGGCTTGAGAATGTCAGAATGCTTCAGAAAGTGAGGGGGAGTTTGCAGTGGGGAGGGGGAGAGGAAGGGCTGCTCAGGATGCTCTGCAGGAGGCCTGGGGCAGCTCTGCTCTGGGAAGGACTTGCATCTCATCCTTAGGAGGCTGAGGCCAGGGCACACAACATACTTGCTGAGGAGTGCTGAGAAGGAGCTGGCCCCAAAGCCAGCCCAGTGTTGTGGGGGAACACTTGTTCCCTTCTCCATCGAGAGCCATCCTACTTTTCTCCTTGGAAAAGCAGGGGCTGAGGTGGAGCGCTCTCAGTCTGGGATCTGCCTTCTGAACTGACTTCCCTGCCTTGCACCCTCTAGCTGTTGTTTGCGTCCTTAAAGTGTCTAGCACTTGTGCTCTGTATTTTTACCTGTTTTCACAAGTCTCCAGGACGCCATCCTTTGCACAGACCCTGAGAGTTTTTTCTTGACATGGATCACAAATTTCTTCTACTTTTTCTAATAGAAAATTGTGGGGTTGGGGGGAGAGGGGATTGTGGCTGAAATAATCTAAAATGCCCCTCTTGACCACAGCCACTATTATCAAAAATGGAAACATAGTGACTGTAATGTTAGTCAACTTTTTACTTCTAAAAATATGTTAGAAATTTCTGTTACTTGTACATATTGTCCCATCTCTTTGTTTTTTTGGGGTGCCTAGGACCAAACCCAATGTCTACCTCTAAGCTATCCACTAAGCCCTCCATATTGTTTTTTAAAGTATTGTATAATCCATCATTGTATGAATGCATTATAATTTCATTAAAGGTAAAAATTTGTTGAAGTTTAATTTGAATACAATACCATTGACCTTTTAGTTTGATTCTGAGTTTTGTCAGATGTGCGTTCCTTTACAGTTAGGTCTCCTCTCACCACAGCCCCTGACACCCACTGACCCATTTTCTATCCAGTAGTTTTTCTAGACTTTCAAGTGAGTGAAATGTATTTAGCTTTTGAGACAGCGTCTTTCATTTAGTGTAGTATATTCATTTCGTGCAATCCATACATTTGTTGTATATGCTAGTTGTTTGTTCCTTTTGGTTGCCGAATAGTATTCCACATAGATGTAGCAGTCTATATACTCAAAATTCAAGACATAGAAGTCAATGCCAGTTTGAGACAATTATAAAGAAAGCCACTATAACACTAGGGCCTGGTTATTGAGGTGAAAGAAAACTGTTAAAATATATAGTAAAGGTTTTTGTATGAATATATATGTTCGTTTTTCATGAGTACCTATGAATGACTGGGTCCTTTGTTCTATGTATGTCTCACCTTGTAAGAAACTGTCAAACTGTCTTGGAACATGGTACTGTTTTACTTTCCCACCAGTAATGGATGGGTGTTCCAGCTGCTGGGTGTTCTTGCCATCTGTTTTTTTTTATTTAGCTACTATAGTAGGTGTTCTAGTTTGTCTTCCATTGGTGTGACAAAACACTCTGACTGACACCAACTTGGGAAGGAAAGGGTTTATTCAGCTTACATCTCCTGGGTCACAGTTCATCACTCAGGGAGCCCAAGGTAGGAACTCAGGGCAGGAACCTGGAGGCAGGAGCTGAAGCGCAGGCCATGGAGGAATGCTGTTCACTGGCTTGCTCCCCTGGCTCATGCCCAGCCCACCTTCTTATACAGTACACAACAACCTGCCCAGGGTGGCACCACTCTTGTGGGCTGGGCCCTCCCACACTGCTTGACCATCAAGACAATACTCCACAGATGTGGCCACAGGCCAATCCAATGGAGCCAATTCCCCAACTGAGGCTCCCTCAACCCAGGTGTGTCAAGTTGACACTAAAGCTATCCAGCACAATTGACCCCTTGTCAACTTGACACACAAAACACATCACTATTAAACCACCACCTTTCCAGTTCTTATCCCCAAAGTATGATGTTAACATTAATCACAACCTAAGACAGTACAACCTTAAAAGCCCCACAGTCCTTAAAATGTCCAAACACTTAAAAGTTCACAGTCTATTAAAAGTCTCTTAACTGTGGGCTGCTGTAAAATCCAAAACAAGTACTGTCTTATTTCAAAGGGAAGAATCAGGCACNCCTACATGCAGACAGTACATTCATACACATACAAAAATGAATAAAATTTTTTTAAATGTCTAAAAATAGAGGCTGGAGAGATGGCTCAGCAGTTAAGAGTACTGACTGCTCTTGCAGAGGACCCTGGTTTAATTCCCAGCACCCACATGGTGGCTAAGAACTGTCTTAGGCTGGGTGTGATGGCGCACACCTTTAATCCCAGCACAGACAGGCGGATCTCTGTGAGTTCAAGGCCAGTCTGGTCTACAGAGTGAGCCCCAGGCCAGCTGGGACTAGAGGGAGACTCTGTCTCAAAATAATAAATAAATAAATAAATAAATAAATAAATAAATAAATAAATAAATAAATAAATAATAAAAGCTGGGCTGAAGAGATGGGCCACTGGTTAAAAGCACCGACTGCTCTTGCAGAGGACCTGGGTGTGATTCCCAGCACCCATTTCAGGCAGCTCACAGCAGCCTGTACCTTTAGTACTGCATTCATATTCACAACCCTCCACATGTATACATAATTTAACCTATAATAATAAAATAATATGTTTTAAAAGCCAACACAGTGCTGTTACGAGACAACTCAGGCCAGAATTCTCTGAAGATACAGTTGTTACATAGCACAAACCATCTTTAGAACCAAATAGTAACCATTACTGAACTCTCTGTGGAAGGGACTGGGCAGTATTTAACCTTTGTGATTCTCTCAGCCCCCTTTTGAGGTCAGTATTTCTATTCCCCATCAAACAGCAGAGACCATGGCAGCTCCAGGTCTGTCAGTTCGTAGGGAAGGCTGACTTTCAGAGGGTCCAGGAGAACATTGCCATAGCACACTTTTCTTCCATAAGAAGAAAGGAAGCCCAGCCCAGTAAGACACCTGCCAGCCTCGGCAGCTCAGAACCTCCAGGCATAGTTGGAAGGGATGTTCACACTATGTCTTTCCAATGGGTCTCAAGCCTCCCCCAGGTAATCCAGAAACATTGGGACATGATGCTTTGGAGAGATGGGGATGAAGAGGAGGGGAGAAGGCCAATAATTTGTGTATTCTTGCTCAGAGAACCTTTCTGTTGTCACAAGTGTCCGGTACCTAAGAGGAGTCTGATCTCTGCTGCTTCTCCCGCTCTTCAGGGCTTTCTCTGAGAAGTGGGGTGATCTCTCACTGACACCACTCTAGTCGTAGCTTCGAAGAATTTGAAGAAAGCCAGAGCAGACAAAGCAAGATTTTCTGCTTGAAAGCCAAGAGTGCAACTGTCCCTCAGCCTGGTTTCTTTTCGGCACAGTCTTTGCCCCCCTCTGGTGGTTTACATGGCAGGTTGATTTAATTAGTCAGAGGTAAGTCAAAGTACAGCCTATCCTCAGAATTAATATTTACAGAGCCAGCGCACAGCGAGTGATGCCAAGGCCGATGTGTGTTACCTGTATCAGCATAGGGAACAGACTTCAACCCCTTATGCCTGGCTTGAGTGGGGAACCAGTCAGCCAGGAAGCAGAGCTGAGGGGCCTCTGAGCCAGTGGGAGAAGTGAGTGAGGTCATGTGCCTCATATCCCTGACTACAGTGTCACGCTAGCCACAGACTTACACACTTAGAGATTGATGATCATGTTTCTACTTTTTTTTTTTCAAGACAGGGTCTCCCTATAGCCCCAGCTGGCCTACAACTCACTCTGTAGACCAGGCTGGCCTTGAGCTCACAAAGATCCGCCTGCCTCTGCCTCCCAAGTGCTAGGATTAAAGGTGTGCACCACCACGCCTGGCAATGAATTCCTCCTCTTTTTATTTTTATTGGTATTATGTGTATTTATGACATGGGGGTGTGTGTGCATGTCATGGCACCCGTATGGAGATCAGAGGACAACTTTATAGAGTTGGTCCTCTTCTTCTACCTTTTTGTGGGTTTTGGGTATCAAACTCATTTCATCAGGCTTCATGGCAAGGGCTTTACCCATTGAGCCATCTTGCCAGCCCAGATGCTTCTTACTCCTTTTTCTAGCTGTACTTAGTGAGTAGACTTTTCAGTGCGGTGTTGGTATTACCTGTTAGAGACCAGCTCACCCTTCAGCCCTTTTCCCATCTCTGGAGGTTGGGGGAGGTAAATGAAGCTGAAAGTTCCAGCCCTCTAATGACAAGGTTGGTCCACTTGAAGTCAGGCCTCATCTTGGCACTCTCCAGGAGCGCACCGTAAGCCATTGCATTAGAACAGAAGATGATCCTGTCATCTAGAAAAGCCTAAGGACCTTGGAGTTCTATGTCAGATGCTCTTGTCACTTAGAAAATTACAAAAGTCTTAGGAGTTCTGGATCAGGAATGAAGGTCAAAGACCAAATATTAGAATACCGCCCCATACACACAAAGACATGAAAGTAGGAGGGGGAGCTTGTTTGGAAGAAGAAGGGGTTCAGCAGGAGTGAGAGACGAGAGAGGGCAATGAGGGGGTGAAAATGAACAAAATGCATTATACACATGTATGAAATTGTCAAAAGAATAGGAAAAAAAGGTCTAAGAACTTTCTTCTAGTGTTCTTATCTACACCGTTTTAGGCCTATGTCAGGAACCAAAGGCAGAGACCTAAAAACATAAAATTCTAGCTTCACTAACGGTCTCCAATTGTCCCATGAAGTCTTTTGGAATGTTTTGTTTAATTTCTATCCTAGTTAGCCTCAACTTGACACAAACCTAGGAACCAGCCTGAGAAGAGAGAATGTCAGCTGACAAATTCCCTTGATCAGATGGGCCTGTGCGCACATCTGTGAAGCATGTTGTTCTTTATTGCTACTTGATGCAGGGGGCCAGGTGGTGGCATCCCTAGGCAGGTGGCGCGGGCTGTATAAGAAAGGGGCTGGAGAGATGGCCTAGTGGTTAAGAGCACCGACTGCTCTTGCAGAGGACCAGGGTTCAATCCCCAGCACCCACATGGCGGCTAAGAACCGTCTTTAACTCCAGTTCCAGGGGAATCCGATGCCCTCTTCTGACCTCTGCAGCATTGCATGACACGGGTGCACAAACCTACATGCAGACAGTACACTCATACACATACAAAAATAAATAAAATTAAAAATAAAAAAGAAAGCTAGCTAAGCCAGGCGTTGTGGCACACACTTTCAGTCCCCGCACTCAGGAGGCAGAGGCAGGCAGATCTTTCTGAATTCAAGACCAGCCTGGTCTACATAGTGAGTTTCAGGCCAGCTGGGGCTACAGGGAGACCCTGTTTCAAAAAGACGAGAGAGAGAGAGAGAGAGAGAGAGAGAGAGAGAGCGCTGAGCAAGCCAGAGGAGGCCAGCCAGTAAGTAGCGCCCTTCCCTGTTTCTGCTCTGAGCTCTTGCCTTGAGCCCCTGCCTCGTTTTCCCTTGAGGATGGGCTGTAACCTGTAAGGTGAAATAAACCCTTTGCTCCCAAAGTTGCTTTTAATCATGGTGTTTATCGCAGCAATGGAAAGCAAACTAGAGCATACCTCTCTCATTTCCACTCTGGTATGTATGAATAGAAACAATTTCTAGTCTAGTGTGAACACAGGGAATTTCCTTACCTGCTTCTTCCTGGTGACACTCCCATGCATGCTCTCATCAGGACTTGGCCGCAGATTTGAGGGTGCCCTCTACAGATCCTCAAAGCTTTCTTCTAGGTTGCTTTCTGCTCCAAAGTAGTCTTCTATGTGAATTCTAGTCTTTTTGGCCTACCTAAACTCTGACATGTGTGCTCAACTCAGAAATACCACATCCCATTTGGATTCCCCATCCCTGCACTGTGGGTTGGACACTGTCACCAGGCAGTAAGGTAGGCCTGATGCACTTGTCCCTGTTAGTCCACGATGGCTGGAGGTAGAAGTCCCCTCATTCTGTTTGTTCTGAAGCAGGGTCTCATGTAGCCCAGCCTGGCCTGGGACTCATTATGTATCTGAGGTTCGCTTCAATCTCCCTGAGAGCTGCCTGCCTCTGCCTCCCGGGTGTTGGGATTACAGACATGCACCACCATTCCCAGCTCTTCACTTCCTTTTCCAATAGCATTCCTCTGTGTAAGTGTTCCATACTTTAATTAACCAGATCCCTTTGGATGGACAACTTCCCAACTTCACTCTTAGAAATATTACTTTAAGCCAGGTATGGTGGCATATGCCTTTAATCCTAACACTTGGGAGGCAGAGGCAGGCATCTCTGTGAGTTCAAGGCCAGCCTGGTCTACATAGTGAGTTTCAGGTCAGCTGGTACTACAGGGAGACCCTGTCTCAAAAAGACAAAAAAAGTTATTGGCAAAGTGTGTTTTCCATGTTTCCAATTTTCTTCTTCTTTTTTTTTTTTTTGGTGTTTTCAAGACAGGGTCTCCCTATAGCCCCAGCTGTCCTGGAACTCACTCTGTGGACCAGGCTGGCCTTGAACTCACAAAGATCTGCCTGCCTCTGCCTCCCAAGTGCTAGGATTAAAGGCATGCACTACCATGCCCAGCTTCCAATTTTCTTATAAAAAAAAAAAAACTTTAAAATTTTATTTTTCTTTTTTATGCGTAGGAGTGTTTTGCCTACTTGTATGTAAGTGCACCACATGCATGCAGTGCCTGTGGAGCCAGAAGATGGGTGTCTGATTCTCTGGAACTGGAGTTGTGGGTGGTTGTTAGTCCATGGTGGCTTGTTAGTTTGTCTACACATGTGTTCGTTTCTGATGATACCCTCTTAGTTACTTGTTTTGATGCTATGATAAAAAATACCTGACAGTGAAACAGTGATTGGAGGAAAAAAAAATACCTGACAAAAGCAACTATAGGATGGAAGGGTTTACTCTGGCCTGTTGTTTGAGGGGGTGGAAGGGTTTACTCTGGCCTGTCGTTTGAGGGGATGGGAGGGTTTACTCTGGCCTGTCGTTTGAGGGGATGGAAGGCTTTACTCTGGCCTGTCGTTTGAGGGCATGGAAGGGTTTACTCTGGCCTGTCATTTGAGGGGATGCATTCCATTATGTCTGGGAAGACAGGGCAGCCAGACCAAGAGCTGGCTGGTCACATGGCATCCACACTCAGGAAGCAGAGAGAGATGGATGCTAGTACTCAGCTCACTTTCTCCTTTTTATTCCATTCAGAACCCCAGCCCCCTAGAATGGTATGGCCCACATCCAGGGTGGGTCTTCCCACCTCAGTTAACCTAACTCGAGAAATCCATCACAGATATGCCCAGAGATTCATTTCCTCAGTGGTTCTAAATCCCATCAAGGTGACAAGATGAACTATTATTGGGCTGGAGAGATGGCTCAGGTGTTAAGAGTACTTCGCTGCTCTTGTAGAGGTCTGGAATTTGGTTCCCAAATGAGGGCAGCTAACAACCATCTATAACTCCAGTTCCATGCACTCTTCTGGCCTCTGTGGGCATTGCACAACATGGATGCAGGCAAAACACTCATACACATAAAATAAAATATTTTTTTAATTTGTTTATTATTTTATGTGTATGAGTGTACTGTCTGCATGTAAGTAGGTACACTCATGTTGTACAATGCTGTGGAGATCAGAAGAGGGTGTTGGATTCCCTTGGAACTGAAATTAAAGATGGTTCTCAGCCGCCATGTGGGTGCTGGAAATCAAACCGGGTCCTCTGCAAAAGCAGTCAGTGCTCTTAACCACTAGGCCATCTCTCCAGCCCCATAAAATAAAATGTTTTATTTTATTTTTAAATTTTATTTATTTCTGTATGTGTATGAATGTACTGTCTGAATGCAGGTGTGTGCACCCATGTTGTGCAATGCCGCGGAGGTCAGAAGAAGGTCTCGGATTCCCCTGGAACTGGAGTTCTCCTGGAATTGGAGTTACAGACGGTTCTCAGCCACCATATGGGTGCTGGGGATCGAACCCAGGTCCTCTGCAAGAGTGGTTGGCGCTCTTAACCGCTAAGCCATCTCTCCAGCCCAATAAAACTTTTTTTTCCCAATAAAACATTTTAAGAAGAGTAACCATCATACCTTGTTCTTGTTATCTTTGTTTATCTTTATTTTTATTATTTATACTTGTCAATCCATTAATTTATGTTTTTGTTTTTTTGGTGTTAGGAGTGAGGTTAGAGTCTAGATTCCTTCTCCTCCTCCTCCTCCTCCTCCTCCTC
>VZQC01004901.1:1653466-1700926 GCA_009823505.1 Rhizomys pruinosus | reverse complement strand
CATGAAACTAAACTTTTTTCTTTTTTTTTTTTTTGGTCTTTTCGAGACAGGGTCTCCCTGTAGCCCCAGCTGTCCTGGAACTCACTCTGTAGACCAGGCTGGCCTTGAACTCACAAAGATCCACCTGCCTCTGCCTCCCAAGTGCTAGGATTAAAGGCATGCGCCACCATGCCCGGCTAACTTTTTTCTTTTTAAACTCAACGTTTTAAGGTAGGATCCATAGACGGAAGAAGACACGTGATGCTCATCCTTCTGGGTCATCTCACTCAAACTCAAAATTATTATCTCCAGAATAATTATTTCTGGCTACATCCATTTACCTGAAATTTTCATAATCTCCCTTTTCTTTACAGCTGAGTAATATTCCATTGTGTAAATGTACCACATTTTCATTGTTCATTCATTAGGTTCCTTCCATTTTTTGGTTATTGTGAACAGAACATCAATGAACATGGATCATGAACAAATATCTCTATAGAAGGATTGTCCTAGTTTGATTCCTTTTTTAATATTTTAAAAAATATTTTATGTGCCGGGTGTGGTGGCGCATGCCTTTAATCCTAGCACTTGGGAGGCAGAGGGAGGCAGATCTTTGTGAGTTCAAGGCCAGCCTGGTCGACAGAGTGAGTTCCAGGACAGCTGGGGCTACAGGGAGACCTGTCTCAAAAAAGACCAAAAAAATTTTTTTGTCTTTCATACATAGTTTTTCAATCAGTTTTAATCGCCTTTATACCCACTTTTCCATTGGCACCCTCCCGCAGCCCTTCACCTGGAGTTCACATATTCTATCATTTGTCCTAGGGTCATAAACTAGTTTTAAATACAAGGAGAAATTAAACACACACACATGAAATTGTGCCTTCATTCACTGACAGGTTAATATGAATGACAATGCATAAATACATGGAATATACCCAAGTATCAAGCCGAATATCAACTATCACTTTTCCAAGACCATAATTTTTACATAACTATACTAGAAAATACAGAAAATATCAGCACACATGTATATACATATGTGCAAATAAACCAAATAAAAAATGGCATGTAGGTAAAAAACATTGGTGCTTACATAAACACACTGCTTGGTCTGAAACAGTGATCTGTGAAGCACACAATATTATGAACTTTTCACCAGTGATGAAAAATCTTCAGTAAATATAGAAATTAAGATTAATGAAATAGATTTTCCTGAACAGCTGTCATTTCTAAAGAGACAGCACTTGGATTCCCAGGATTACTTCTTTGTGTTGACATGGTGAAAATGTAAAGAAAATTCTCATCTACATAAACATGTCAATGGAAATTATGGTGAATTTTGCATTATTTTCTAATGATTGTGGTTATTATTTAATTCTTAAATGTCTGATGTAATATAAAATCTAAAACTTACCAATGAGTTTTATGTTATTCTATATTATACAAATTTTTAAAGGATTTAATTTAAAAATGATTGATGAAATGGGGCTGGAGAGATGACTGAGTGGTTAACAGCACTGGCTGCTCTTGCAGGGGATTTGGGTCGGGTTCCCAGAACCCATGTGGTGGCTAACAGCTCAAACTTTAGGGGTTCCTATGCCCTCTTCTGGATGCAGGAAAATACTCATAAAATAAAAATAATAAAAAATTTTTTTGGTATTTTTGAGACAGGGTCTCCCTTTTTAGTCCCAGCTGGCCTGGAGCTTGCTATGTACAGGCTGGCCTTGAACTCACAGAGATCCGCCTGCCTCTCCCTCCCAAGTGCTGGGATTAAAAGCATGTGCCATCACACCCGGCCAATAAATGTTTTTTTAAAAGATTAACGAAATGCTCATGCTCTAAGTAGTAGAAGAAACCAGACAGGAAAGAGGAAAGCCACCCATCATACTGCCAACAAATTTCTTAGAAGTTGAAAATGTGAAGACAACTTCAGAGACCTATAGCATGGGGTGTGGTGACCCTGTCCAGAATAGACACTGCATCGAAGTGAAATCACTGAAAGTGGAGGAGCATTGTCTAAGTGTAAAATGAGCTCAGGTCTTTTACTTCGAAGGCCCCTGCCACCAACTTGCTGCTGTTCTAACGCATGACTTTGAGAGGCAAAACTTAAAAAGCCGTTGCTGGATTCAGGTGCTGTGGGAGAACCCATAAGTGGTCTGAACTAAAAATCTTCATCTCTACTACCCCAATTTCTAAATGGTGTGTGACCCAGAGGAGACTTCGAATCCCCTAATGGAAAGCCAGAGACGCCAGATTGTAGGCACATGGCTGGTTCAGGGGACTTTCTTGGCTACCAAGAGGGAGATGTCATAGCCTAAGGCTATGGTAAAGGAGCTTTTGATACTGGCAACTGTTCTTTAGCAGAGATATCACTGAACTTTTGTATTCTTTCTAGCACTGTCTACCTGGAGGTGACTTCCCCTTTCATAGAGGTCAATTCTGCATCCTGAATTTGCTGTCTCGATCTTCTCCATCTGTTTCCGATGGCTCTCAGCCTTGCTGAAATTGTATTTTTGATAGATATGTTCCTAGTGTACCATAAAAGAAGAATGCAGACATCCTCTATTGTACAGCCATGTTTATAGCATGAAGAGGTCCAGACCACAATTATGACACTCAAACCAGTTCTGTTCCCTTTCCTGGTATCAAATGAATCCAGCTTTAAACCAGGAATCGAGCTGAACTACAGGATATACCAACTATTTAGCATCATCTCTTTACAGTCCCCCAGCCTTTAAATCTTCCTATTGGGAATGCCCAGTCCAGGCCCACTTCCCTTTAAAGGTATTTAGACATGGGGGTTTCACAAAACCGCTTTTGACTAGCACTCAGGGTGTAGAAGAGCCAGGTCTTCCCTCTGTAGAGTTTATCTTCAAGCAGCCCACCAAAAGGGAGAGATAGATTGCATGAGTATTTTGACAGAAAATGTCTTTCCTAGCTGGGCGTGGTGGTGCACGCCTTTAATCCTAGCACTTGAGAGGCAGAGGCAGGCAGATCTCTGTGAGTTCAAGGCCAACCTGGTCTACAGAGTGAGTTCCAGAATAGCCAGAGCTACAGGAAGACCCTGTCTCAAAAAGACCAAAAAAAAAAAAAAGAAAGAAAATGTCTTTCTTTTGTGTTGTATTATGTGTACATGTTTGTGTGTGCATGAGTATGTGTGTGCACATATTGTGTACATGTGTATGGAGGCCAGAGGTTCATATTGGGTAACTACCTTAATTTTTGAGACAAGGTCTCTCTGAACTTGGTGGAGCTTGCTGATTTGGCTAGCTGACCAATGAGCTCTAGGAATCCTACTGCTCTGCCTCCCCCAAGGGCTGGGGTTACAGATGCATGGCCACTGTGCCTGGCTTTTACCTAATGCTGGGATTCTGAACTCAGGTCTGCATGCTTGCACAGCAAGCACGTTACCAGCTGAACCACCTCTCCAGCCGCAACAGAAGAGGCCTTGATTTAAGTGTTTTGACACGTTAGTCTTAACATGACAAAACCCCATTAAATCTTGATCTTATAATTGTCAAGTGCTGCGAGAAGCATGTGTTCTTTTTGTAAGCCCTCGCTTTTCCCCACCCAGCCAGTAGCTCCCACACCTGGCCGTAGACTGGAGAGCAGGCAGTGTAGCAGAATGGGTGCTGCTGTGCCAGCCTGTCTCAGCTGTGGAGCACTGGCACTCTCAGAAGCCAGCCAGCCTGTTCCTTCCATATCTCATGTAGTCTGCTGCCAAACCTTCCTGCCTCTCTTGAGCCTTGCCTCCCTGTGAGAGAGCTGGGATTTGGGTAACAGCACAGGTCCTCTCTCTGGCTCCAAATTGGGCTAAGACTTTCTGTCTGCCTGGTGTCCTGGAGTGTGAAGTCTCCCCTTATCTCTCCCCTGCACGTGAACCAGTTAGTCTTTCCTCGACCTGGGGCACCGCAGTGCCTCCCTCATACCCTGCTGTGTTAGACTGCACTTGTTAAGCATTTGCTGGCATTTCTTCTCTCATGGTAGGCTGTAAACTTCATCCATGAATATTAATTTCTGCCCTCTAAGAATAGAGAGTCTGGGGGTGTGAGAACTGTTGACACAGAGTTCTCTTACTGGAGAGTTACTGAGGAAAAATGACTATCAAGGACTCTTGCAGTACTTGCTGCACTGGAAAGAGAGGAGCAATGGACAGAGTTCTTGTAGCTTTCCCATGTAGCAGTTTTCTTGAAAAAGTCTGAGCATGGCTGTGCTTGGCAGTGAAGATGAACCAACATGGGTCTCCTGGGGCCGTATGCGTGTTAGTCATTCCAGAAAGATTTAATGTTAGAGACTTGGCAAGTGAGTTCCGTTTTGTCACTGACTTTCATTATAATTAGATGAGTTTTATGTTTTGTTTTTACTATCTGAGAAATAGTAAATAGTAAATACCAGAATAGGTCACAGTAAATACTTGAAATGTGTTGTAAAGGAAGAAAAAGAAAACAATTTATTTGATTGACTATGGCATTCAGAACCTTAGCTGATACTCTCTTTTTCCTAGCAATTCTTTGTTCATGCTGTGAGTAGCTTTTTTTGTTTTGTTTCTTGAGACAGGGTCTCCTGGTAACCCCCAATGGCCTGGAACTCACTATGTAGACCAGGCTGGTCTCTATCTCACAAAAATTTGCCTGCCTCTGCCTCCTGAGTGCTAAGGTTAAAGCCGTGTACCACCATACCTAGTTCTGAGCAGCTTTTTTCCATAATGATAAAAGACATGATTTAGCATTGTGCCTTTTAGATGGTAACCAGTTTGGTCAGTCAGTATTGGGTGGTATCCCCAGGCAAAGCAGTTTCCACAGAAACAGTGTATGGGATCCAAGCAGTGCTACAGAGGAAATCCAGTTATCAGTGGCCTTGTGCTGACTTCTTCCTACTTTTCTCTTCTAATTCTCCTGACAGCCATGTGAGATGGGTATTATTTTTGGTCCAGTTTTTTTAAATTTTTTTCTTATTAATTTTATTTATTTCTGTATGTGTATGAATGTACTGTCTGCATGCAAGTTTGTGCACCCGTGTCGTGCAATGCCGCGGAGGTCAGAAGAGGGTGTTGGATTCCCCTGGAACTGGAGTTCTCCTGGAATTGGAGTTTCAGACGGTTCTCGGCCGCCATGTGGTGATAGGACCGATCCGGGCCCTGAAGAGCGGATCGGCTCTTACAGCTGGCGACTCGCTCGCACCCTATGGTAAGACAGTTTTTAAAATATGAGAAAGCCAGGTTTCTCCTGACAGAGAGTCAAAGAAAGTTGCTTAGCATCAATAGAGGGGAGGAACGTGGATGATGTTGGTTACTGTTAGTTTGGTTGGTTTGTTATATTTATTATTTATTTATTTATTTATTTATTTTATGTGTATTTTTTTTTATGTGTATATTGTTAAGTGCTTTTTTCAGTGTAGTGCGTGTCGATGCAAATGCGAGAGGTGAGGAGAGGTGTGTGGAGTCCTGAAACTGGAGTTAAGATGGTCTCAGCCACCATGGGGTTGCGTGCGGATGAACTGGGTCCTCTGCAAGAGAGTCGCCCCGCCTCTTAACCGCTAGGTCGTCTGTTTTTTTTTTTTTTTTCATTTAAGTAAATAACAGCTGGGCATGGCCAAGCTGAGGCAGGTGGACTCTTGGTGTTCAAGCCAGCCTGGTCAAGCATACGAATTACAGGTCAGCCAAGGGCTACAGGAAGAACCTCGTCCTAAACAGAACAATAAATAGTAAATAAATAAACTCCCACTGAAACTACTTACTCTCCTCCCTCCCCCTCCGCTTGAATCTGGTTTTGAGCCCAAGCATTCTAGCCACAGAGCCCACATGCTTAACTGCTACATCCACATCCTTGTCACAGCTGTGGACAGGTGTCCAGCAGACGCCTGCCGGTGACTGATGAAGCACTGGTGTAGAAAGCCTCCTGCCACACAGCTCTGCAGGAGAAAACCATGCTTCTCAGGAGATGGTTTGCCTTAGTGTGTGATGCATCTCTGTGAGTCTCCCACTGCTAAGGAATCACTGCCATGGTCCAAGCTGGCTGCACTCCCTAGAGTGCGAGGATGGCGTTGAGACCTTACAGAGCTCTCAGGGCAGGAAGTCTGGAGCCTGTTTTAGGACCCTCGCGTGAGAAGGTGCAGGAGGCCCCGCTGCTCTGCCCTGGGAGTTTTGAAAGCTTGTGGGCTCCTGGCCAGAGTAGCTGAGTAGCTGGTATCCCCACATTCCACAGCTCTTCCCTCTCTGCCCTTCCAAAGAAGGATCCTGGGCTTTTTATCTCTACAGCCCAGGGAGGTGTGGCAAGCTAGAGATAGCATACTAAGCTTTGTCCCATTCTATAAATCACAGAGACTAGGCCCCAACCCTTCCTGCTTTCGTAGAATCACTGTCCTTCCAAAGAAGGATGGGCCAGCCCCTCGCCCCCACCCTTCCAGGAGTGTGATAGTGGCTTCTCTGCTTTTTCGTGACCCATTTAGTCTGAGTCTGTGTAATGTGGCCTCTGTTCCCACCCCACCCCTCCTCCATATGCTCTTGTCCAGATCAACACAGAGCACTTGCAGACAAACGCATCCAGTAGCTAGCTCTTCACGGGTGCCTCTTCCTTCACCTGAGACTCATCTGTCCCCATTCTCCCCCTCCTCTGCCCTCTCTGGTGCTTCCTTCTCGGTCTCTGGTGCAAGCACCCTCCTTTTCCTGTACCCACATGTCAGTGTTGGCATTTGACACAGCCCTTCTCCTATTCGGTCCACTAACATGATTTGTTGACAACTCTCTAACCCAACTTCCTGATGGACAGCTCTACTTGGATGACGCAGAATCACCTCAAACCCAATGTCTTCCATATTTTACATATATTGAATCAGATCACGTTGCCTATTTCAGTAAATAACAGTAACTGTCCACTCTCATCTGAGCCAAAAAATCTGGAATAATTTCCAAGCATCCATTAAGCCCTAAATGTTTGTGAAACCTTGTATGACACCAGTCCCTTCCCTGGCACCAGGCCTCCAGCCTGTCTGCCTGCCAAGGAACCTGGATCTTCATCTATTGCTGTTTCACTATATTCAGCTCTCTCCCATCCCTTAGGGAAAGTGCCTTACTCCTGGTGCACTGTGCTGTATACATGGTGTTCATTGTTACCATTTCATTCCTTCTATGAGGTACCATGTAGAGACATACACCCTACTGCAGATAGCCAGCTGTACACATAAAATGTCAGTTGTTAGAACACCCACTATGCCGCAGCCACTGTACTAAAATTGTCCATTGACCTCTGTTAGCCTCTACCACAGCCCTGGTGTATGGGCTCCCAGGCCCATTTTACAGATGAGAAAGCTCTATTGAATTGCCCAGGGTCACAGTAGCACAGAGGCAGGGTCAAACTTTTCAGCTCCATGTATATTCTGATCCATCCTCCGAACCTGTCACATATAGGGGGTACAAATTGCTCCTGTTTGAGGGTGTGCTGAATACCTTTGATTGGTTTCCCTCTGCTGTGAAACCCTTGGGTGTTGGGGTTCCTCTAGGAAGAGAGGAGTACTCAGGGAGCAGAGCTTCTGCTGAGCAGGTGTTTTGAAGGGCTGATGGACGTCCTTGTGACAGCAGCTTGAGGCTGGAGGGATTGCTGTCTGTCGTCTTGTTTTGTCTGCCATCCATCCTTACCTCATCTCCCACATGTTCTTGGCATCTAGTATTCTGACCACCTCAGAAAACCAGTCCATTCTCTGCTTTTAAACTTTTTGCATCTTATACTAATTATTTTAACCATCTATCTCCAGCACCATTCAAGGAACTTGTCGCCTCAGTACCCTAAGCTGTCTGCCCCATCTCTGTCTTCCAACCTTTGCAGGTGGCACTTTAGTAGATGATTAGTTTTTTTTTTTTAATTTTTTGGAAAAACTCCTTCCTTAGGGGCCTTGAAAGCCACACAGTTTTGCACAGGTACATGACACTGACCCTCTGTGCACTCTCTCTGAATTTCTGCCGGGCCTCCGTCTCCTGACTGGTCCTGATGCATAGGAGTCCATCTTTTGTCCTGTCCCAGGTGAGGGCCTGAGGACTCCCATCTTACCATCCTGTAACTTCTGTGTGACGGTGAGGCAGGCGGAAGCCCAGGAGAATGCCCTAGATGGGGTGTGGGAACCGCGGTATGCTGTGGGAGAAAAAGTGATACCAACTGGTCTGAACCATGATTTTTTTTTTTTTTGAACCAAGAATAATGTTGACGAATCTATTAACTTTCAGATGGGGCTTATATTTCCTGAGTGTTTAATTTCTCTAGTGATTCCTTTTTGTTATAATTTGTAGTTACCATTCTGGGGCAGAATTGAAATGTCAAAGGACAAAGCAGTTGGTCCTTCAGAGACACTGGAAAGGACCAGAGCTTGCTGGGAAGAGCACAGGTTTGGGAAGACCCTGGAGTTGGTAGGGTTCAGCCTCTTTTACTGCCTTCCCCAGGGATGAGGAAGGAGGGCGGAGCCTGGTGACAGGCACAGAGGGGACCCTGTAGCGAGAGGAGTGTGGGGAGGTTGGGTCATGGCTGAATTGTGGCAGGAAGTGTGGGGCTTTCATTGGAAGACAGACAGTCCTGGGGCCAGCTTCTTCCTCAGCAGCCCCAGCTCGGGTTGCCCTGGCCCTGGACCGCAAGAGCCTGGGGTGCTTCACAGTGCCGCACACAGGCAGGCGGGCTGCATTCCTGTGGTCTTTTAAGATCGATCTTGTCAGATCAGCAGCTTGGCTTTTCTTGGTTCAGGTACAAGATCCCCATGCGGGGAGCTCTGCTGCTTGTGAGGAGCAGAAGCTAGTGAAAGCACAGACTGTGATCCTGGCCCTTCTACCAGGCTGCGAAGCTGGCTCTGGAGAGGGCCCTGGCTCAGCTCTGCCCATACAAGCCCCTGGGTGAGGCCGCAGAATGCAGAATCTAGCACCTTACAGGCATTGTCCCACATTGTCTGCTCATCTGCTCCCACAGAGGGAGGTCACTGTGACTGTCCTCTACTAACAGCCAGCGGGGAGAAGCCTGGTAGAGGCTCACTTCTGCCTGGTAGGGCAGGACTCTAGTCTACACCCTCCCAGTCATGGGAGTTCTCTGCTCTGCTTGGCCAGACACATGCAGTGCCCAGACACATGCAGTGCCCAGGGCCCAGCAGATGAAGGGCCTGGGCTTAGGGGCACACATAACAGTAATCTTAGCACTTGGGAGACTAGGGCAGGGAGGACTGCTGACCGGGCAGGGCCAGCTGGGCTACGGTCTGAGACCTCTCTCAAAAAAAGGAAAAAACAAGTGCGAGGCATGGTTGCACACGCCTTTAATCCCAGCTCTTGGGAGGCAGAGGCAGAGGCAGAGGCAGGTGGTTCTCTGTGAAATGGAGGCCACTCTGGTCTACATAGCAAGTTCCAGACCAGCCAGGACTACAGGGAGACCTTGTCTCAAAAAGCCTGCTGACCCGGAAGCAAGCTTGCTGACAGTGTGTGGCCTCTCTGTGCCTGTGTTGGAACAGACCCATCCCCCCCTGCTCCCTGCTCAGGTTCCAGGGCTCAGATGGGGTTTCCTGCAGCGGACAATGAGAGAATATAGAGAAAAGACAGAGAGTTGCTGCATCTTCATTCTGTTGCTCAGCCCTCCAGATAGAGCGCCCTGCCTGGGGCCAGCTGCAGAGCTTGCCCCAAGAAGCAGAAACTGAACGGGGCAGGACCGTCCAATGGGCAAGGCAGTGTGCTTGGGGCCTGGGCTCAGAAGCTCACTCTGTGGGCCGCCATCTCCACTGGCCCTGCTCCCTTGGCTCCAAGGTGACCGTGGTCACTGAGTTTCTGGCCAAGTAAAGGGCTGTTGCCCCCTCAGTCTGCATTTCCCCTATCTCCCCTCAAGCACACCACCAGGACCAACAGGTGGGATTAAACTCAGGACTTCGTCCAGCATGTCTCCCTTGCAGTGATTTTGGCCAGCCTCTGCCTGTCTCAGGTCGTCATGTGCACAAGTGCCCCTGGGAGCCAATAGGCGTATGTCCACCTCTGTGGCTGAGGTAGGAGGCGATGAGAATGACCACTGGTTGGGGTAGGTACCATGTGCCCCTGGGGTGTCCTGAGGGAAGAATCCCATCACAGAAGCAGTGATCTTTCCTTAACACGGTCAGCAGCTGCCTCTGTGGAGCCAGCTCTGCTTATCCCCAGTCTTACTGGGTGAGAATGCAGAAGAGCACAGGAGCTGGCCGAACAGAACACAGCACTGCCCGGGACTGCAAGTGTGGCTGATTGCAGGTTGGGCTCCTCCTGTGGCTCTGACTACAGTGGCTCAGAAATTCATTGTTTTATGAGGGGCCCAGGGAACAACATGTCCTATGGGCAGGGGGTTGGGCGATGGCTGCAGCTATGACACCAAGAAGCTGGTGCAGCCCCCCAGCTCCGCAGGCATGGTGCCAGAGCATTGTGCCTTCAGAAGCCCATTTGGCCTGCAGGGTCCCAGACAAGTAGCCTCACAATGTATGCAGTGTGCTGCCAAGTATGACTGTGTCATCAGAAGGTTCCCCTGCCACTGCTGTGAGAGTGCTTCTGCAACACAGCTGCAGCCAAAACATGCCTCCTGGGTGCATGCACTCTCTGGACCCAATGCACCAGTGTGCCCAGGTGTCCCACCAAGAGGCTGAGTTCTTTTGTTGTTGTTGTTGTTGTTGTTCTTTATTGAATTTTTTTGTATATTGTACAGAACATATTAATAACTTTATACCCTCTTCCCCATTAGCCCTTCTACGGTACCCCACACACTGCAGTCCATACATTCTGTCCATTAGCTCTTCCTATAGCACCCCACACACTGCAGTTCATAGATTCTGTCCATCAGCCCCTTCCTACAGCACCCACATACTGCACTTCATACATTCTATCCATCAGCCCTTCCTACGGCACCCCACACACTGCAGTCCATACATTCTATCCATCAGCCCCTTCCTACACCACTCCACACACTGCACTTCATACGTTCTGTCCATCAGCCCTTTCTACAGCACCCCACACACTGTAGTTCATAGATTCTGTCCATCAGCCCTTCCTACAGCACCCCACATACTGCACTTCATACATTCTGTCCATCAGCCCTTCCTACAGCACCCCACACACTGCAGTCCATACGTTCTGTCCATCAGCCCTTCCTACGGCACCCCACACACTGCAGTCCATACGTTCTGTCCATCAGCCCTTCCTACAGCAACCCACACACTGCACTTCATACATTCTGTCCATCAGCCCTTCCTACAGCACCCCACACACTGCACTTCATACGTTCTGTCCATCAGCCCTTCCTACAGCACCCCACATACTGCAGTTCATACATTCTGTCCATCAGCCCTTCCTACAACATCCCACACACTGCAGTCCATACATTCTGTCCTTTGTGTTAAGGCCTATCCTGTCAAGTTAGTGTCCCCAGATGTCCCTTGGTGCAAGTTCATCCACTGGGGTCTCATCAGTCTTTCTTTTTTTTTTTTCATCAGTCTTTCTAAGGTCCCTTCCTTTAAGAAGATCAGCTCTTCCTTACCTCACAGTAATCAGCTGCCAGTAATTCCTTGACTATGATTGGGGCCTGCTGTCCATTTCCACAGTTCTGTGCTGGGTTTTTGTCTGCTTGAGTTTGCATGGGTCTTGTGCATCTTGTGCTGACACCATTGCTATCAGTTGATATGAGCAAGGACCCTCTCAGACTCTACTTCCGTATAGTCCAGCCTTTCCTCCCTGGCTCTTACACTCTTTCTGCCTTGTGTTCTGCAATGGTCCCTGAGCCCTGGATGGGTGGAGTTTAATATAGGAGTTCTGTCCAAGGACCCACACTCTGCTGACTCTATTCTCTCTGTTTTGGCCGTTTGTGACCTTTTGTGTTCCTGTCCTTCTGTTGCACGAAGGAGCTTCATTGGTAAAAATTGAGAGATGCATTAATGTTCTCTCCACCCCTTGTTCTATGTTCTGTGAGCCTTGGGTATAAAAAAGGTTGCATCCCCAGGTGTGGTGGCTCACACCTTTAATCCTAGCACTTGTGAGTTAAAGGTCAGTCTGGTCTACAGAGCAAATTCCAGGACATCTGGGGCTACAGGGAGACCCTGTCTTGAAAAGACAAAAAAAAAAAACAAAAAACAAAAACAAAAACAAAAAAAAAAACAAGGTTGCATAGATGTGCTACTTAGGGTTAGACAATTTATAGTCAATCTCTGTGTATGACCAGTTGTGAAACTCTGTGATAATTTCCATCTGTTGAAAAAGAAGCTTCTTTGATAAGTGGTGCCTGGGCTATTTGTCTGTAAATATTAGGATCCATATTTTGCACACAGTAAGAAGTTATATTTGTCTAGGGTATGACAGCCTTAGCATATTGTCTAAGATCTGTGAGCTCTCCAGCCATGTGTATTTGGCTATGTTTACAGTACCACACATGAGTTTCCTCCCATTGAGTGGACTTTAAGTCTAATTATATAGCTGTTGATTGCTCCCAAGACAAAAGTGCTACTACTGCACTAATGTCGTTTGCTCTGCCGGTCATTAATGTGTTTATTAGGCCTTGCAGCTGGGGTTGGACCAGCAATCGATGTTCTCCTTAGCAGCTTGCACAGTGCTCTCAAAGCTCTGAGAGCTTAGCCCTCGGGGAAGTGGCTTCAAGATCAGTTCCAACTCCATTGCTCCAAATCCTGTGTCTGAATATGTCCTGTCTGCAGCAGTAGGGTCTTACTTCAAGTTCTGGGAAACAAGCAAGGGCTGTGACAATAGCCTGTGTAATTTGGGGGGTCTCTTGGAACTACCCTGGAACTCAAAGGAAGATTTCTCCTGTCTGTCACTTCAGCTATACACCTGGACTCATGTAAAGATATTCTGTGTGTAATTTTTCAGTAGGTTTTTGGACCAATATGATTCCCTCTTGTGTTTTATACTACCTTATTTCTCTCCCCTGTCTCTCCTTGTCTAACTCTCTCTCCATGCCCTCCTCATTTAAAGTGTCCCCATTTCCCCATTTCTCCCTTGATAATTCCTGTCTCCTATGGTCTCACCTCTCTTGAGTTCCTTCTTCTCCTTTATCCCCAGAGTTCCTTGTATAGCCCTCCCTCTCTTCCTTCCATTTAAACACCCAGTTTTATCCATTTCTCCTTTAGTAACCTGTCTCCTGCTATTCTCTCTCAGGCTCCTTCTTTCCCTGTACGTCCTTGGTTACTTTCCATTTCCCTGGTTCCTGCAGCTATATTATCAGGATATATCCTGATAATACTCACATGTAAGGATTTGGTGCTAGGATCCACAAATGAAAGAGAACATACATCATTTGTTTCTTCTGACTCTGTGTTACTTCACCTCATATAACGGTTTCTAGTTCCATCCATTTACCTGCAAATTTCATTTTTTTTTTTTTTTGGTCTTTTTGAGACAGGATCTCCCTGTAGCTCCAGCTGGCCTGGAATTTACTATGTAAACCAGGCTGGCCTTGAACTTGCAGAGATCCACCTGCCTCTGCCTCCCGAGAGCTATTTCATCTTTCTTTACCACGAGAACTCCATTCTGTAAAAGCATCACATTTCCATTATCCACATTTCCATTATCCACTCGTCAGCGAACAGGCACTTAGGTTGCTTCCATCTCTCCACATCACTCGGAGGCTGGATCCAGGCACTCTCGGGCCAAGGCTGAGTTCTGGGACACACCACTCATGGGGCTCATGCATGGAGCCACCTTCCTTGCAACTTTTGGGAACTCAGAAAAGTCTGAAACCATGATTTGTCTTTCCAACAATCAGAGATACTTGATTCTGAATGGGAACAGCCACCATGAAATGGAGATTGCATACATCTGTACCATGCAAATTCTCACAGAAGGCTTCACTCCAGAAGCAGGGAACACTTGAGCCTCAGGCATGTTCCTGCAATCCATAGTGCCAGAAGCAGGGGTTGCAGCCAGCTGATGGCTGGAGAGGATGCAGATGGGCGCAGGAAGCAGGCAGCATGTATACAGGTGTCCAGCTCCTCTGTGAACTGAGCTCAGCGTCTATCACATTACAGACGCCAAGTTGCTCCCTGCCTGATCACTCGGGGCCTTTCCCTGCTTGTGCTTGAAAATGGAATTCAAGTATCTGGAAGCAAAGTATCAAGAAGCACAGTGTTCACTTACCTAGTGCAGTGTGCATGCAGTTCATTAACACTATAAACAGCTCTGTGTTTTAGTGTATTGTTGATACTTACTGGGGTAGGGAGAAGCTGCATTTCAGTACTGCTAAACCAGTTTTAGTATAACCCATACCAGGTTTTTTTTTTTTTTTTAATGTTTTATTATTTTTATTCTTTTTATTTTGTATTGCTTGAATGTATGTATGGTCACCCATGTCTTGCAATACCGATGAAGGTCAGAAGGTGGCCTCATATTCCTCAGATTCCCCTGGAACTGGAGTACTCCTGGAACTGGAGTTCTGTTATTGGAGTTACAGACGGTTCATCAGCCACCATGTGGGCGCTGGGGATCGAACCGGGGCCTCTGCAAGAGCGGGCAGCGGTCTTACCGCTTGGCCATCTCTCAAGCCCCCCCATACAACATTTCTTATGAGTTCTCATGTTTTAAATTGAAAGTTCTGCCGGGCTGGAGAGAGAGCTCAGTTAAGAGCGCCCACGCTCTTGCAAAGAGGACCCGGGTTTCAATTCGCCAGCACCCACATGGGTGGGCGAAGAACCATCTTAAACTCCAGTTCCAGGGGAATCCTCACCCTCTTCTGACCTCCGGCGGCATTACACGACATGGGCCGCACAAACCTACTGCAGATAGTACACTCATATATATAAAAATTAATTAAAATAAGAATTAAAAAAAAAATTAAAAAAGAAGCTCTGCCTAGTGTTTCTACAGAAACAGATTGAGTGGTGATCACTTGGGCCTCTGATTTTAAAATGAACTCTGCCCATCTTCCCTAACTAGTTTACAGTGTCTGCTTTAGGCTGTTAATAGACTATTCAATTTATCACTAATTTGGGGCAATCAATAGACCTTTTGATACTTTCCTAAGGGGAAAGCACCAGCTTTATGTTTTCTTTCACTTCCTGTTACACTTAATTAAAATGACTGTGGGGGGCTGGAGGGATGACCTAGCGATTTTAATAGCGAACGACCGCTCGTGCAGAGACCCGGGTTCGATCCCCAGCACCGCCATTCGGCTGAGAACCGTCTGTGACTACCGTGTTTCCAGGAGAACTTCCAGTTCCCAGGGAATCCAACCGTCTTGCTTCTACCTCCGCGCATCTCACTACACTGTACTCAGACCTGCATGCAGACAATAACATTTCATTCACATAAGAAATAATAAATAAATAAAATTTAAAAATTTAAAAAAAAAACAAACAAATAAAACAAACTACAATTCTTTGGGGCCCGGCAATGGTGGTGCAAGCCTTTAATCCTAGCACTTGGGAGGCAGAGGCAGGCGGATCTTTGAGAGTTCAAGGCCAGCCTGGTCTACAGAGTGAATTCCAGGACAGCTGGGACTACAGGGAGACCCTGTCTCGAAAAGACAAAAAATAAATAAATAAAATAAAACCACTGTGTAAGCCAGGCGTGGTGGCACATGCCTTTAATCCTAGCACTTGGGAGGCAGAGGCAAGCAGATCTTTGTGAGTTCAAGGCCAGCCTGGTCTACAGAGTGAGTTCTGGACAGCTGGGGCTACAGGGAGATCCTGTCTTGAAAAGACCCCAAAAAAAAAAAAATGACTGTATAGTAATTTTTATATAAAGTGTATGATTAAAATATATCTTAGAAGTATAAAAAATTTTATTGTTTTGCAGTCTCAGATTGTTAGGAGAAAACATAGGTTTCAGGTCTGTAGGCCAGCAGAGCTGTCTGCATAGAAGATGCCAGTTCAGAAGGAAAGGATGAGCCTGGTCCATCATTTCTGGCCTAGCCCTCACTCAGGGACCCACACAGGGAATTTTGCCAAAGGAAGAAAGGACCAGCCAATCTCTGCCACACACCTGCATCCCAGAGCCAGCGTCCATGAGCAGAGGTCATTTCCATGAGCCCATTTGGGGGCAGGGCTTGGGAGCTGGATATACAGGGGTCCCCTAGGGACCTGGATAGGCTACTATGGTTACAGCCACCATGTGCCCTCCAGCTGAAGAATGCTCGTTTCCTTCCAGGCTGTGACTGGGCTGACAACGGGCCTTTTCTGAGGGAGGGCATGGGTTTTGGGGAGCAGGCAGCTTTGTAGCTGAGCAGAGGTGGTCTGGTCATGCTCAGGACTGCCCTCTTTGGGCACTGCAGTGATAGGGGATGGGGAAGAGCATCCTTGTCCCATAACTTCACCGTGGGGTCCTCGATCTTTGTGTTAGAGCCTTCCCGGGGTCCACTCCCGGCTCACAGTACCTCACTATGCTGTCTTAGCAAAGAGCGAATGCCACTGGTGGCTCCCTTTTCTCATTCCGCACAGGGCAGAAGAGGCAAGGCTTTGGAGTCATACCAACCTGGCTTTCAATCTCAGCTTCATGCTCTCCTAAGTGTGTGATCCTGTACAGGTTTCTTAGCCTCATGGGCAGTAGTGATCATGACCCTGATGTGTGGCCAGAGGCCTGGGCTGCAGTCAAGGATCAGTCAGGGACAGGAAGTTGTGTTGCTGTTCTGTCCTTCTACCCTGGCTGCTTCGACTCCACAGATACCTTCCCGTAATCTGTTCTGGCCAGGAGCTGTCAGGACCTGTGAAGACTGTACATAAAAACTCTGGTGATTGGCATCTGTTGATACAGGAATGCAGCGCACAGCAGGAGGGTGGCCGTTGGCAACTCCAGCCACATGGGATATAACTGTTAACAGAGCCGTCAGAGCACCAGGGAATGTGTGCCTCCAGGTACCTCACCTCTGGGTGTTGCCTGGTAAAGCACTCTTTTATACCTGCAAGCTGGCTCAGCAGTCCTCACCAAGGAACGCCCCCGAGTCTTGGCCATAAGAGCCCCTGCTTTACTTTAACAAGCAGCCTGGGTGTCGCTGGCACCAGGGACTGCAGTGTGTGCTGGAGGAGCTGCTGTGGCAGGCTGTTGCCCTCCACAGGGTCTGCGCAAGGCCAGCACTCAGCTGGGTGCACTGTTCACATACATGTGCTGACAGGAGACTCCCTCCTCCTGTTCTCAGCCTTTAAAACTCCACCTCAGATGCTGCCCTATCCCGGAAGCCTTCCCACCCTGGGGCTTCCGTAGCTCTTTGTGAGTCTCTCTCTAATGCTCCGTAGTTCCCTCCTGGGTCCTCACTCCATCCTTAATTTATCAGGTGTCATCACTTACTGACTGACTCCCAGGGACCTTATGTGTCCTGTCGCCCTATGGCTCACAGTTGGCTGGGGCTTGGGCCAGCGGGGGTCCTCATTACCACCTACCTGTGCACTCTGCCACGTCCAGGTCCTCTGCACTACCATGCCTAGTACTCTGGGCCTCTTGTCCGGCAAAGCCACCACCAGCACCAGCAGTGGGGAGAGTTGAAAGTGACTGAAGATACACTAAGGTCAAATCATTCTTCCCTTAAACATTGAGTTTAATGGCCTCTCTCAATAGCTCAAATAATTGGGAGTTGTGTGCCTATTTGTTTCCTCTTGTAATACATTTTTGGGTAAGTGACACTTTCATGTTTTAGATTTAATTAAATTGTCTAGGTGTATAGATAAGCACACAAATAAGCATGTGTGGAAGTCAGAGGGTAACTTTCGGGGAGTTAGTTCTTTCGTTCCACCATGTGGGTCTCAGGGATCAAGCTCAGGTCACCAAGCTTGGCTGTCGCTTGCTTTTACCTTCTGGGCTATTTCACTGGCTGGTCAGGAGTGCATTTCTAAATTTCATTATTTTAATCCCAGCACGGGAGGCCTCACAGGTAGATCTCTGTGAGTTCAAGGCCACCTTGCTCTACATAGTGACTTCGAGTTCAGCTAGAGCTACAGGGAGAACCTGTCTCAAAAAGACAAAAAATTAAAAATAAAAATAAAAAAAAAGCTAGGTGTGGTGGTGTGTGCCTTTCATTCCACCATTCTGGAGGCAGAGGCAGGCGGATCTTTGTGAGTTCAAGGACAGCCAGGTCTACATAGCGAGTTCAAGGACAGCTGGACAGCTGGGGTTACCGGGAGACCCTGTCTTGAAAAGATAGATAGAGCTGGGCATGGTGGCGCATGCCTTTAATCCTAGCACTTGGGAGGCAGAGACAGGTGGATCTTTGTGAGTTCAAGGCCAGCCTGGTCTACAGAGTGAGTTCCAGGACAGCTGGGGCTACAGGGAGACCCCATCTCGAAAAGACCAAAAAAAAAAAAAAGTTTGTTTTTTTTTTTTTTATTTCTTATTTCTTTTCTCAGTATTCTGGAGGCTGAGGTAGGTGGATTTCTTTGAGTTTCAAAGCCAGCCTGGTCTACAGAGTCCAGTTCCAGGACACTAGGGCTACAGGAAACCCTGTCTCGAAAAGAACCAAAAAAAAAAAAAATAAAGAAAAAAATAAGAGATTTTAGTTTAAAATTTCAATTATTTTATTTAGTGTGTATGAGTTGTCAAATCTGGCTGCTATGGTGTTGGTTGCGCCCATGTTTGGCAAATCCATGGAGTCAGAAGAAGAGCAATCGGGGTTCCCCTGGAATGGAGTTAAATGACGAGTTCTTTAAGCCGCCATGTGGGTGCTAGGATCGAACCCAGTCTCTGCAAGAGCAGTGGGGGCTGTAACCGCTGGGCCATCTCTCCAGCCCTAATTTCATTATTTTTAACTACATATATGTGGAAAGGTATGTGCACATGTGTTAGAAGCAGTTGTGAGCTCTCTGACATGGGTGCTGGGAACCAAACTCTGGTCCTCTGCAAGAGCAACAACTCCTTTTTTTTTTTTGGTCTTTTTGAGACAGGGTCTCCCTGTAGCCCCAGCTGTCCTGGAACTCACTCTGTAGACCAGGCTGGCCTCGAACTCACAAAGATCCGCCTGCCTCTGCCTCCCAAGTGCTAGGATTAAAGGTGTGTGCCACCACGCCCGGCAAGAGCAACAACTCTTAACTACTGAGCCATCTCTCCAGCCTTCAGAATGCATTTTGTATTGAGTGCCAGGCACCACATTGGACATGGAGAGATGATTTTGAAGCGTGCAGCTAGGGCAGCTATCCTACAATATCTGTGGGAAGTAAATGGAAGTTGAACCTGAGGGTTCTGACAACATTCATGTGAGGTTGAAAAGGTAGGGACTCAGCCGAGCACTCCACGCGACCCCTGTATCCTCGCACCTGGTCGTGGTCTGGCTGCCATCCACCCATTTGCTGAGTGAGTAGGGCTCTGGGAGGCCTCATGCCTGCCCAGGCTGGAAACTGTCACACAACAGCTCTGCAGGCTACAGCAGGAACCAAAGGATGATGGCTTCTGAGCTCAGGAAAAAAACAGCGTGTGAGTGACTGTGTGGACCAGAGCTACAGACATAGTGACATCTGAAAAGATTCCTCTGAGCTAATCTTTTTGGCACATTTCATCAGCCCAAACAAAAGACTGTCGATGACATTTTTTTTCTGGATAAATCGTGAAAAGCTTCAGACTGAGGGGCAACAATTTCTGCTTCTGTAGTTCAGAGAGAATAATGAATGAAGATTGAGCCAGGCACCCAGGAGGCTGACACAGGAGGGACTCCATAAGTCCGAGGCCAGCCTGCGCTTCACGGTGAGTTCTAGGCCAGGTAGGGGTATATAGCGTGACCCTGTGTGACAAAGCCAAAAGAACAGGAGGTGGAAGGAGGGGAAGGGGGGGATGCCTTGGGGAGAGTGCGGCTCTTTTTTTTTTTTAATTTTTTTTATTAATTTTATTTCTGTATGTGTATGAATGTACTGTCTGCATGCAAGTCTGTGCACCCGTGCCGCGGAGGTCAGAAGCAGGCGTCAGATTCCCCTGGAACTGGAGTTCTCCTGGAATTGGAGTTTCAGACGGTTCTTGGCCGCCATGTGGGGATTGAACCCAGGCCCTCTGTTAGAGCAGTCAGTGCTCTTAACCACTAGGCCATCTCTCCAGCCCCCGAGAGTGCGGCTCTTTATGAAGCTAGTCCTGCCCTCCAGCATTGGGCATCTTCTACCCATCCTGTGCCTTATTCCTGGGAGTCCCCTGCAGATCAGACCTTCTGGGCATAAGAGTTTCCTCCCTATCCTTTGTCTCTGGGGACTAGATCTGCACCTCCCGGAATGCGATCTTGACCCTGCCCAGGTGACTCCTTACTCCACTCCTCAGTTCCAGGGAACTTAGAGTCTACCGCCTCCCCAGCCCCTAAGCACAAGTTCTCTGCCAAGCCCAATACGAGCTCTGAGGTGAGTGACAAGAGTTGCAGCTACCCAAGAGCGGGGAGTGCAGGGATAAAGCAAGCCCAGGAGGGAGAAGACCTTCCTAAGAGCATCTGACTAACCTATAAGCAGAAGTCTCCAAGAGGAGGTTAAACTTATGTCCACTGGGAAATTAGAAGCTGGCCAGGTGCCTAGCACTCACTGCTTATACCATGGATGGACTCCTGAAGCATTGCTGCCCTCACAGGCCAAAGGCTGGTTTTAACTGGGGGAGGGAGGGATCACAGCTGTAATCCCAGCAGTCGGGAGCCTGAGACTATGTATGAGACCCTGTCTTGGGTGGAGGTTGGGGGAGAAAAGAGAAACTCCTGGGTTTGTACACTACAGCATAGCCCCAGAGAATGGGCCCACTCCAACCTAGTCTCCATTTGCACCTGTGCTGAGACTCCACCCACTTTCAGAATTGTGAAGCAAGGGCAGATGCTCTCAGCTTAGCTGACTGAGCCCCAAGAACCAGCCAGATGGCCCTGCCCACCCGTGTAGCGGTCCACTGATCAGCTTGGTGAGCAGGCTCACAGAGACCTCTGAACAAGTCATGTATCCCCATCTACTTCCTGTTGCCCCCGATGTAAGCAGGAGGTCCCCTCACCTATCCTCAGCCCCTAAAAGCAGCCAGTTCTGAGCTACTTGATGTGCTGAGGGCTTCTGGAAGCATCCACGTGTCCCTCCTTGCAGATCCATGACCCTAAAAACCACCCACCTACTCACTCTTGCCCTGAGAAGGTAGCCAGGCAGCCTGAGTGATTCTGCGCCCCCCCCCACAGGGGTCCCCCAAAGCAGCCCCAAAGCAGTGGAGTAGCCCTTTAGCAGAAGCTCAGTCCGACCACGTTTGGGACTGGGAAGCATCTGGGCCAGCATATCTTGGGCAAGTTAGTCCCCAGAAGCTCTAGACAGTCACCTGTTAAGGCTCTGCACCCTGACAGGTACTCTGTTGATCCGCTGGGCCAGCTTGACCCCTCCATATCTCTCAGACCAGATAGGCACCCACCCTAACTAGCAGGAAGACAATTCATGATATATAGAGAGATTTAAGCCAGGCATGATGGTGCATGCCTTTAATCCCAACACTCAGGATGCAGAGGCAGGCAGATCTCTCTGAGTTCAAGGCCAACTTGGTCTGGTCTACATTGCTAGTTCCAGGCTAGGTGGAGCTAAAAGGAGACCCTGTCTCAAAAAGCCTAAAGAAATAAAATAATAAAAAGAAATTTAGCAAAGAGACAGAGATTTTTTTTTTTTTGTCTTTTTGAGACAGGGTCTCCCTGTAGCCCCAGCTGTCCTGGAACTTACTCTGTAGACCAGGCTGGCCTTGAACTCACAAAGATCCGCCTGCCTATGCCTCCCAAGTGCTAGGATTAAAGGCGTGTGCCACCACGCCCGGCAGAGACAGAGATCTTTAAAAAAAATCTTTGGGCTAGAGAGATAGCCTAGCGGTTAAGAGCACCGACACTCTTGCAGAGGACCCGGGTTTGATCCCCAGCACCCACATGGCGGCTAAGAACCGTCTGTAACTCCAATTCCAGGAGAACTTCAGTTCCAGGGGAATCCGAGACCCTCTTCTGACCTCCGCGGCATTGCACGACATGGGTGCACAGACCTGCATGCAGACAGTACATTCATACACATAAAAATAAAAAAAAAATCTTTGACTTAATAAAGTCAGTGAATGAAATAAAAGCATATAATTTAGGGCCTCAACAATAGAATGAGTCCAATCATATAAAAGAGGAGAAAATAATAGAACAGAAAAAGAATGAAGAAAACCTTTAAGTTTTAAGCTTTAAGAGACCATTAAGTGATCAAATAGTGTCAATATTCAAATTATGGGAAAAAAAAGCCCTAGAGCTAGGCACAGTGACATATGCCTATAATCTCAGCACTTGAGAGGCACAGGCAGGAGAAGCGTCCACAAGTTTGAGGCCAGCCTGGCAGCCTGTGCTGCATAGTGAGTGCCAAGCCTCACAGGATTACATAGCAAGACCCTGTCTTAAAACATCTGGGCGTGATGGCACTTGGGAAGCAGAGGCAGAAGGCAATTTCAGTGAGTTTGAGGCCAGGATGGTATAAAAGAGAGAAATGGGGTGGGGGGAGCAGGGAGGGAGAGAGAGAAAGAGAAGGGGGGCATTGAAAAGGGAGGCTGGAGAAATGGCTCAGTGGTTTCAGAGAACTTGGTTGCTTTTAAGGAAGACCCCACTCTGGTTCCCAATACCCACATGACAGCTGACAACAATCTGTAATTCTAGTTCCAGGGGCTCTGACACCCTCTTCTGGCCTCTGCAGGCACTGAATGTACATAGTACACTTGTATACAGGAAAAACACTTAATACATGTATTGAAAAGGATTGAGCTAGAGAGATGGCTTAGCAGTTAAGAGTACTTGGCTGCTCTTGTAGAAGACCTAGATTCAAATCCCAGCATGGTAGCTAACAACCATTTGAACTCCAGTTTCAGGGTATCTGACACCCTCTTCTGTCTTACACAGGCACTGCACAGCAT
Organism: Rhizomys pruinosus; assembly: GCA_009823505.1. NCBI lineage: Eukaryota > Metazoa > Chordata > Mammalia > Rodentia > Spalacidae > Rhizomys > Rhizomys pruinosus. Next base: position 1,678,161 of record VZQC01004901.1, on the reverse strand, counting down.
GGTATACTTACATGCAGGCATAACACTCATATACATAAAATAAAAAATTTTAAATATATCAAAAAAATTTTTAAAGAAATTGAGGACACCAAGAAAGAAAAACAAAAGGTAATTCATCCCATGTTCAGGAATTGGAAGAATTAATATTCTTTTTTTTTTTTTTTTTTTTTGGTCTTTTTGAGACAGGGTCTCCCTGTAGTCCCAGCTGTCCTGGAACTCACTCTGTAGACCAGGCTGGCCTTGAACTCACAAAGATCCGCCTGCCTCTGCCTCCCGAGTGCTAGGATTAAAGGCGTGCGCCACCATGCCTGGCCCTGAATTAATATTCTTAAAACATCCATACTACCAGAGCCAGGCATGGTGGCACACGCCTGTAGTCCCAGTGCTTGGGAGGCAGAGGCAGGTGGATCTCTGTGAGTTCAAGGCCAGCCTAGTCTACATAGCAAGTTCCAGGACACCCAGGGCTAAAGGGAGACCCTGTCTCAAAAAGTTGAAAAAAAAAAATCCATACTGCCAAAAGCAATCTATAGAGTCTGTTCCATACCTAGCAAAAGACCAATGATATTCTTCACAGAACTACAACACAGAACCCTAAATTGGCATGGAATCACAGAAGACCTCAGTAACTAAAGCAGTCCTGGCCCAAAAGAGCAAAGCTGAAGGCATTATGATCCCTAACACTCACTGCAAGCTGTAGTCACCAAAGTACATAATATCAGCATAAAACAGCACAGGCCAATGGAATGGAATAGAGAACCGAGAAGCGACCCCGTGTCTGCATAACCAGATGATTTTGAACAAATGAAGCAGGAGCATCTATTAGGGAAATGAAATTTTCTTTAACAATGTGCTGGGAAACCGAGATATCTACACATGGACGATTTGAAAAAAAAAACAAAAACCAAATTAAAAAAAAAAAAAAAAAAAAAAATAAAAATGGTCAAAGGCTTAAATATAAACCCACAACCATGGAATTACTAGGAAACAAGAGCAGTGCTTCTGGACATTGATCTGTTTTGGAAATGATGCCAAAGCAAATAATTCACCAATGGGATTGTATCAAAATAAAAGGTTCTGGGCTGGAGAGATGGCCTAGTGGTTAAGAGCTCCGACTGCTCTTGCAGAGGACCTGGGTTCGATCCCCAGCACACACATGGCAGCTGAGAACCGTCTGTAACTTCAGTTCCAGGGGAATCTGATTCGCTCTTCTGACCTCCGTGACATTGCACGACACGGGTGCACAAACCTACATGCAGACAGCACATTCATAGAAAATAAAATTTTAAAAATTAAAAAAAAAGGTTCTGCACAGCAGTCAGCAGAGTGAGAGAGATATTGCAAACTTAAAAGCAGAAAATTAATTTCCAGAATATGTATGGAATTCAGCAACTCAATGCGGAAAAATATGGTTTTAAAAGTGGGTAAAATGCCAGGTGTGGTGGTGTGCGCCTTTTATCCTCACGCTCAAGAGGCAGAGGCAGGTGGATCTCTGTGAGGTCCAGGCCAGTCAGGGCTACATGGTGAAACCACACCCCCCAAATAATAATAAGTAAAAATGAATGAGTAACCCAAATAGACATTTTTTCTTTAAAAACACATTTATTTCATGTGCATGTGCACATATACACTCACTTCTTTCATGGTGTGTGTGTGAGGATGAGGGGATAACTTGTGGGGGTTTGTTCTGTCCTGTTGTCATGTAGATTCTGGAGATCAAACTCTGGTTGTCAGGCTTGGCTTCCAGCACCTTTACCTGCCTAGTCATCTCACCCATCCCTAGACAGACATTATTCAGAAGAGGGTATACAAACCAGGTGTGGTGGTGCACACTCACGGTCTCAGAACTTGAGTGCGAAGCAAGAGGAATTCAAGGTCCATTTTCCATACTGTAGAGCCTGCCTCAAAAAACAAAGGGCGAGGTTTATAGATAACAAGTGAGTCAGGTATGGTGGCACAGATCTTTAATCCAGCGTTCAGGAGACTGAGGCAGGAGGATTGGGAGTTTGAGACCAGTCTGGCTACACAGTGGGACCCTGTTCTCAAATAATGAAAACAGCAGCAACAACCAAACCACAGACAGCCAGTATGTGGGGGTGGGGCAAGCATCACTAATCACCAGGGAAATGCAAATTGAAATGACTGCCTAGTGTCTTCTGCCACACTTAGAATGACTATTAGCAAAACAAACAAACAAAGGCTGATGCTATTGAGAGTGTGGAGAAAGGGGACTCTCCTATACAGTGCTGTTGGCAGGGTGTGAACAAGTACAGCCATTATAGAAAACAGTAGAGAGCTTCCTTTAAAAAACAGAAATAGGGCCAGTTGTCATCCAGCCTCCATGCAGGCACCATGGTGTGCCTCTTCCATACTTGCAGTAAATAATAAACAAATGATGTAAAAAGGTAAAACAAAAAATACTAGAAACAGAACCACCATATGTCCCAGCAATGCCACCACCGGGAATGTATCCGTGGGGATTGTGTCAGTTCTTCAGGAGATATGCCTATTGCAGCACTGTCCACCACAGCTAAAATGGGAAATCAACTGTGTCTTTGGTAGTTGAGCAGATTGAGAAAATATGGTCTATCTATATAGTGGAATATCAGTCAGCTATCAAAAAGAATGAAATCTTGCCATTTGCAGCAACAATTTAGATGGAACTAGACGACATCTGAGAGCTGAAATAAGTCATAGACTGGTGGTGTCCAGAGCTTGGGAAGGTGAGGAGGTGGAGGGAGGATGGTTCATGGATACAGGGCCAGCTGGACAAGAGGAAGAATTTCTACTATCTGTGGCACAGTAGAACTATGTGTGGTGAAAGTTGTTATATACACCAAAATAGCTGGTGGAGAAGATTTTAAATGTTCCAACACAAAGAAATGACATCTGTCAGAGGTGTTAGATTATGTCAGTTACACTGATCTGATCATTATATATCTTCCACGCATATTGAATACACTGTACCCCCCATAAATATGTATATCTACTGTGTCAATTAAAATACAGGAGCTAGAGATGGTTCAGCAGTTAAGAGCACTGGCTGCTCTTGCAGAAGACCCAGGTTTAGTTCCCAGCATCTACATGGCAGCTGACAACCATTTGTAACTCCAATTCTAGGGGATCTAACACCATCTTCTGGCCTTTGTAAGCATTGCATACATCTGATGCACTTACATACATGCAGCAAAACATTCATACACATAAAATAAAAATAAAAAATTGTTTTAACTAAAATGAAGAGCTGGGCTTGGTGGCACATGCCTTTGATCCCAGGACTTGGGAGGCAGAAGCAGTCAGATCAAGGCTAGCCTGGTCTACATACAGAGTTCTAGGATACTGGGGTCTACAAAAACCAAAGAGCAAAATGAAAATACAGTGAAATCAACAAACTAGCTAAGCAAAGACCCTTAATGGGGTGCTCACAAGAAGGGACAGAGACAGGCGTGCAATGGCCTGCTTAGAGTGTGAGTCCCCACGGGCCACAGGCCCTGAACTTCACACTGAGATACTTGCATTTAGAGTCAGCCAAAGTTTGAAATCAAGGAGGAAGGGACAGCATCTTGGAAGGAGGAGAAAAGACTACAGGAGATAAGTCTGGGGAGGGAGGCCCGCAAAGCACTGATCAGGGAAAGATGGGTTGATGGGACCTCAAGGGAGGAGAAAAGACATGACTGGTGGCTGATGCCTAGATGCATGAGAGGGAGACGTGAGCAGGGGCCCCCCGTTTCAGGCAGCTGGCAAGATAGTGACACTGGTTGGTAACAGACACATGGGAAGGAGAACCTTGGGGCAGCTGCTGAGCTTGAAGCTTCTGTGGACATGTTTGCAACCTGGTCCTCTGAAGGGTCCCCTCCCCAACTTTCTTTCTATTGAAAGTAGCACTGCTATGAACAGTTTTCAGAGAGAAGTCCTGATGTGAGTCCTTGACAGTTTTCTTACATTGCTGACACAGTAAAAGGAGTTTTCTTGCCGAGGCCCTAATCTGATGTAATAATCTCTTATTTTTAAAAATTTTTAAATTATTTTTTATGTGTATGAATGTGCTGCCTGCATGTAGGTTTGTGCACCCATGTTGTGCAATGCCACGGAGGTCAGAAGAGGGCATCAGATTCCCCTGGAACTGGAGTTAAAGACGGTTCTTAGCCGCCATGTGGGTGCTGGGAATTGAACCTGGGTCCTCTGCAAGAGCAGTCGGTGCTCTTAACCACTAGGCCATCTCTTCTTATCACCAACTTGTTAGTGTAAACCTGTTTCCTCACCTTCCCTTCCCTCTCATTATTTATTTATTTATTTATTTATTTATTTATTTTATTTATTTATTTATTTGGTCTTTTTCGAGACAGGGTCTCCCTGTAGCCCCAGCTGTCCTGGAACTCACTCTGTAGACCAGGCTGGCTTTGAACTCCCAAAGATCCACCTGCCTCTGCCTCCCAAGTGCTAGGATTAAAGGCGCGCGCCACTACGCCCGGCTTTCATTCTTTATTTTTTTATAAAGAGAGTTTATTATGTTTGTTAGATTGAATTGATAATCAAACAATGGCTGTCTGAACACTAGAAAGGCCACAAGCAAGCTTCTCCATCCACTTGGCTGGACACCTCAGTAGTTTCAGTCTGACACCTAAGGCCAGAGGATTCCTGAAGAGCTGCTGGTCTTCAGTCCATGTTGGAAAACCAAGAATGCTGAGTTCTGATGTCAGCAAAGGATGACATCAGCAGTAGCAGCCGCAGAGTAGAGACTCTCCAACAAGACACTTAGGTAGGCAGGCAAAAGCAAAACTCAGACCTCTTTATATCTGGGCTGCACCTGGAAGATGCTGCTTATCTAGGGAAAGGCCTTCCCCTCTCAGTTAATTCTTCCAGGAAATACCCTCACAGACCCAGCCAGAGGTATGTCCCTTAGTTAATTCCAGATCCAATCAAGTTGACAATCATGATTAACAATCATACCAGCTGAGAGATGTTTAGTAAGCCATTGTATATACTAGTCTGAAATTAAAAAGAAGTTTGGGAGAGAGGAACATAGCAGGTGTCTACCAGTAGCTATCGGAGCACCTGCAGCTACCATCACCTTGTTGCCATAGACGCTCCCACCCTTCCTGCTTCCTGGATTCTTGCTCCTGTGTGATGACTCTCATCTCCATGACTGGTGGATCTGCTATTGTTTCCTCCTTTCAAGTGTTAATCCAGCTGTGCCTGTCAATCACTTCACCTGGAGTCCACTGCCCAGGAAAGCTGCTTCTCCTCCTTTAAATCTAGAAAAAGGTGGATCCCTTTCTTCTTCTGTAATGAGGGTCTCCACTGACTACCCACCTCAGGGTCACCTCTAAATCTCAGTGGGACCTCCAAATATTGTAAAGTAGCAGTGGAAAGACCACTCACTTAAACGAGGAGTTTTAAAGGAGGGTTTAATTTAATTACGATGCTGGGCCCACACTCAACTCTAGAGGAATGTGGACCTTTTGTTTGTTTGTTTGTTTGGCTTTTTGAGACAGGGTCTCCCTGCAGCCCCAGCTGGCCTGGAACTCACTATGTAGACCAGGCTGGCCTTGAACTCACAGAGATCTACCTGTCTCTGCCTCCCAAGTGCTGGGATTAAAGGCATGCACCACCACACCCGGCTCTCATTCTTTTTTTTTTTGTTTTCCTAATGTGTAGTCCAGGCTGGCCTCGAACTCCAGATCCTCCTGCCTCTGCCTCCTTCAGCAAATCCTACCAATGCACGCCACCACAACCAGCTCTCATTCTTATTTTATAAAGCATTGTCATGCTCTGGGTCCCCAGGCTCAGGACAAAGAATGAAAAGTTATAACACCCCCCCCAAAAAAAGAAAAATTATACTCCCAACCCCATCTCCTCAGTCTAGAAGTGGCATCAGATGTAAAAGCAAAATCATATGATGCAGACAAGTAAAGGTGCAGGTGCTGTGAACACATGGAAGGGAGACACGAGGGCACAAGAAGGTGTTTTTCTCTAATGCGAGTTTCCAGGCCCATGGCTCTTCTGCTGTTGCTGTTCATAGAGCTTCCTGACACTTGTTCTGATCGCCTGCTTCTGGCACTAAAAAGCCAGGGAGGACCCTGTGGGAGCACGTGCACAGACTGCGACATTGCATTCTAGTGTGCTAGAAGAGGTCACTGAGGGCCAGATCCTGGACAGACACAAGAGACTGGGCCAACAAGGTGGCCCAGTGGGTCAGGGCTCCTGCTGCCAACCCTGATGACCCGAGTTCAGTCCCTGGGACCCACATGGTAGAAGGAGAGAGCCAACTTTTTTTTTAAGTCTTTGTTTTCTGTAATTAATCCTCTATAATTCTATATAAGAACATTTGTGTATATGGTAAAACCACTGCAATTCATAATACACAATAGTATTGAATTTGAGTCAAGGTGTTTGAAGCAATGTTCTTTGGTGTTTCCTGCTGTGACCGAATGCTCTGTGCAAAGTACACATGCTGTGTGCTCAGAACCAGGCTGCACTGAGGTTGTGCTGTGCACCATGGGGGAGCACTGCCAGAAACACCTCAGCTTCATACATGCTTGACTTTGAATTAATGTTTGTTCAGAAACCAGTATGTTCAGAAATCTTTTGCTCTTGGCAGATTTTTCATGACTCCTGCAGTCAGTTGTGTGACCCTAGATGGCGTCATAACATACAGTTTAAGAAGCTGTGCTCTAGGGTCGGGCATGATGGGTCAATGGTTAAGAGCACTGACTGCAGGGCTGGAGAGATGGCTTAGCAGTTAAGAGCACTGAATGCTCTTGCAGAGGACCCACAGGTTTGATTCCCAGCACCCACATGGTGGCTGAGAACCATCTATAACCCCAGTTCCAGGGGATCCAGTGCCCCCCTTCTGACCTCTGCTAGCATTGCATGATCCAGGTGCATCTACATACATGCAATAAATATACTCATACACATAAAATAAAAATAATAAATTTATTTATTTATTTATTTATTTATTTATTTATTTATTTATTTATTTATTGCCTTTTTGAGACAGGGTCTCCCTGTAGCTCTGGCTGTCCTAGAACTCATTCTAGACCAGGCTGGCCTTGAACTCACAGAGATCTGCCTGCCTCTGCCTCCCAAGCACTAGGATTAAAGGCGTGTGCCACCATGCCAGGCCTTTATTTGTTTTTTTAAGGGATTCACAATATAAGAGCACAATTGTTCTCAGATCACATTAACATTGCTCAGTTTGCATACAATTAGGTAATTGGTGCTAGCATCCACAGATGAGGGATATCATTCATCGTTTGTTTTTCTGGGACTGTGTTACTTCACTTAGCATGATATCTTCTAGCTCCATCCATTTACCTGCAAAGTTCATGATGTCATCTTTATTTACTGCTGCATAGAACTCCATTGTGTAGATGTACCACATTTTCTCTATCCACTTATCAGTTGAGGAGCACTTGGGTTAGGTCCAGCTCTTCGCTATTGTGAACAGAGCTGCAATAAACATGGCTGTGCATGTATCTCTGCGGTAAGATGAGTCTTGTGGGTACATGCCCAGTAGTGGTATAGCTGGGTCAGTTGGCAAGTTCATTCCAAGTTCTCCAAGGATCTCCCACACTGCTTTCCATAGTGGCTGTATGAGTTTACATTCCCACCAGCAGTGGATGGTGTTCCCCTTTCCCCACAACCTCTCCAGCATATTGGTATCATTTGTTTTCTTGATCCTAGCAGTCTTATCAGGTGAGATGATATCTTAAAGGGTGTTTCAGCCTGGCGTGGAGCGCACGCCTTTAATCCCAGCACTTGGGAGGCAGAGGCAGCAGATCTTTGTGAGTCAAGGCCAGCCTGGTCTCAGAGTGAGTTCCAGGACCGCTGGGGCTTCAGGGAGACCCTGTCTCGAAAAGACCAAAAAATAAAAATAAATAAATAAATAAATAAATAATAAAGTGGTTTTCATTTGCATTCCCTTAATTATTGCAAACTGAAACACTTTTTTTTTTTTGGTCTTTTCGAGACAGGGTCTCCCTGTAGCCCCAGCTGGCCTGGAACTTGCTCTGTAGACCAGGCTGGCCTTGAACTCACAAAGATCCACCTGCCTCTGCCTCCCAAGTGCTAGGATTAAAGGCATGTGCCACCACGCCTGGCTTAACCTGAACACTTTTTAAGATGTTTCTCAGCCATCTCAAATTCCTCACTTGTGAAGTCTCTGTCAGCTCTTTGTCCATCTTTTGGTGGGTCAATTTTTTCTTTCTTTCTTTCTTTCTTTCTTTCTTCTTTCTTTCTTTCTTCTCTCTCTCTCTCTCTCTCTCTCTCCCTCTTCTCTTCTCTTTCTTTTTTCTTTGTACTGAATTACTCTGTCTGCTGTAGCTCTGTTGCACCCATTGTCATGCAATGCTGTGGGAGTCAGAAGAGGGTGTTGGATTCCCCGGAACTGGAGTTCTCCTGGAATTGGAGTTACAGATGGTTCTCAGCCACCATGTGGGTGTGGGGATCGAACCTGGTCCTCTGCAAAGAGCGTCGGTGCTCTTAACCACTAGGTCATTCCTCCAGCCACTCTTCTTTGTTTTTATGCATTAGTTTTATACCTTCTAGAAATCAATGCTTTTGTCAGATGTGTCTGCAGTTAAAGTTTCCTCCCACTCTGTGGGTTTTCTCTTCACTTCCTTGATTGTTTCTTTTGATGTTACAGAAGCTTTTGGTTTATGCGGTCCCATTTGTCAATTGTCAACCTTAATTATTGTGCAGCTGCTGCCTGATTTAGGAAGTCTTTTCCTAGGCCTATGTCTTGTAGGCTGCTGCCAACTTTTTCTTCTATCACCTTCAGAGTTTTGGGTTTCACAATACAATATTTTTTTGACAATACAGTATTTTTTAACAAAAAGACTACCAGGTGTTCTTTTAGAGGAACTGGGTTCAATTCCCACACCTACATGGTGACTAACACTCTTCTATAACTCTATAGTTACTGGAGACTCTGAAGCCTCCTTCTGTCCTCTGCAGGAACTGCACAACAGGGTGCACTTTCATGTATCCAGGCAATACACTCATACACCTAAAAGAAAAAAAATTTAAGAAAAGAAGCTACGCTTTTGCCCATGCCCATGCCTGGGTACATCCTTCTTTTCCTAAGCATTCCACTCTTTCCCTTAATGCGCATGTTTAAGTCTATATTAAAACTTTTTCCGGGGCTGGAGAGATGGCCTAGCTGTTAAGAGTGCTGACTGCTCTTGCAGAGGACCCAGGTTCGATCTCCAGCACCCACATGGCGGCCGAAAACCGCCTTTAACTCCAGTTCCAGGGGAATCCGATGCCCTCTTCTGACCTCCGCAGCATTGCACAACATGGGTGCACCAACCTACATGCAGACAGTACATTCATACACATATGAAAATAAATAAAAATTAAAAAAAAACTTTCTTCTGGGCGTGGTGACGCACGCCTTTGATCTGGAGGCAGAGGCAGGCAGATCTCTGTGAGTTCAAGGTCAGCCTGGTCTATCTACATAGCAAGTTCCAGGAAGGTCGACAGGGGACCCTTTCTCAAAAGGACCAAAAAGAAAAAAAACACCTTTTTCTTAATAAACTCCAACTCTGCTTTTTAAAAATAATTCTTCTAACCTAGCATGGAAGATCAGTTGAGGAGGGAACTTAGAAGTCTAAGGACCAATGGAGTCTGTGTGAGTAACTGGTGCAGGCAGTCCAGTCCCTTGGGAGGCACAGTAGGGACCGAGGCACTCTAAGGAGACCAAGGAGACAAAGCTCCTTCCTCCTATTCCAGAACACCTAGTGAAAGACTAGGATGTACTTTACTGACACAGTATTTTCCCAGCATGCACTTGGGGTTAGTCCCCAGCAGTTCAGAACATCTTGCAAAGCATTTCTCCCACCCCTGCCATATGTCCATTGTTGTTGGTCTCCCCTCCAGGACAGGAGACGGGTCTTCTCCCTGTGTGTGGCAGCCTCAGCACCTATGGGTACCTGGCACTGATATTATTTGCTGATGAACTCAGAATGTAGAATGACTCCTAGGTTTTTAGCTGCAAAAGTGGGAAAAATGAGGGTGCCATCTACTGGGATACGGCGTTCGAGAGGGGTTCAGGACCCCTGCAGCTGCTTGTTCACCCCCTGCTGTAGCTAAGTGTGGGGGCTTTCATCTGGAATCTCTGGACCTGGGAGGCTGAGGAAGGAGGACCCTGAGTTCCAGGCCACCCTGAGTTCCATAGTAAATTCAAGGCTAATCTGAGCTCTAGAACAAGACCATACCTCAGAAGACATGGGTGGGGGGTTTCTGGATATAGAGACTAAGGTGCCTCTAGAACACTTAAGGACAAAGGTAGATAACCACATGTTGAGGGAGGAGCAGGGAGTGGAATTCAAGAGAAGTCGGAGCTAGGAATGACGTGGTTCACGTAATTGACACATAGAGCAAGTTTTGCCAGTGGATGTGTTTCACTAAGGTTGTAAACTGACTCCCAAACTGACAGTTTCCATATTAAACCTTTCAGCAGATATGCTTTGTGTGGCTTTCATAGTATTTTAAAATAACATCAATGGGGCAAGTAAGATGGCTAGACAAATAAAGACACTTTGCCACCAAGCCTACAACCTGAGTTTGATCCTCAGAACCTACATGGTAGAAAGAGAGGAACAACAGCCATAAGTTGTCTTCTGACCGCCATATGCACATTGTGGCCTATACACACCCACAACCATACATGTCCCCAACCCCCCCATACACATACATACAACATAAATAATAAATAAATAAATAAATAATTAAAATCACAGTACTCAGGCTGAAGTGATGGCCCAGCAGTTAACAGTGTATACTGTTCTTGAAGACAAGCTGAGTTTGGTTTCCAACACCCACATCAGGCAGCTCACAGCTGCCTATAGCTCCAGCTCCAGGGGGTCTGCTGGGCTCCTTCGGGCCTCTGTGGGCACTGCACTCACATCCATACCCACACGGATACACTTTTTTCTTCAGTCTCAGTACTTGGGAGGTGGAGGCAGGAGGCTCAGGAGTTCAAGGTCATTCTCAGCTGCACGCCAAGTTTGAGGCCAGCCTGGACTGTGAGATCCTGTTCAGAAAAGCAAAGCATGGCTAGCAAGATGGATCAGCAGGTAAAGGGATTAGCTGCCAAGCCTGACAACCCGAGTTCAAAGCCTGAACTGGTAGAGGGAGAGAAGTAGCTTGCAAGTTGTCCTCTGGTCTCCACGTACATACTGTGGCACAAGCATCCCCCCACATATAAATAATAAATAAATAAATGTAAAAAGTCAATAAAATAGCCCTGCTAATTCTTGTTTTACAAGTGTCTCGCCTCATGTTTACCTTCTTAGCTCTTAAAGGCATTTGAGTTGATAATCTTTAGAAGGAGAACAAGGCAGAATGGCATAACTCTGGGCAATACCAACACAGAAGGGGTGAAGAGGAGGGGACAGAACAGAGGAGCTGGAAAGACTGGCCAGAGAAACCAGATCCCAACACCTAGAATCCCAACACTTCAGAGGCAGGGGGTCAAGAGTTCAAGGCTAGCCTTAATACATAGCAAGTTTAAAAGCCAGCCTATTTTTTAAATAAATAAATAAATAAATAAATAAATAAATAAATGCCAGCCTAAGCCGGGTGTGGTGGCACACGCCTTTAATCCTAGCACTCGGAGGCAGAGGCGGGCGGATCTTTGTGAGTTCAAGGTCAGCCTGGTCTACATAGTGAGTTCCAGGACAGCTAGGGAGATCCTGTCTCAAAGACAAAAAAAAAAAAAAAAAAAAAAGCCTAAGCTACATGTGATACTATTTAAAAACTAAGCTAAGCTAAGGGGGTGGGGTTAGCTCCGTGGTTAAAGCATTTCTTGAACACACATGAGGACTGGAGTTTCAATTCTCAAAACACACATAAATACCTGGAAGGTGTGGTGGACCATCTGCAATCCCAGGTCAGAAGGTAGAGGGGAGCGTCAGAGACAGCTGGCTAGTCAGGAGAGTCGTGTCAGCCAGCCCTGTGTTCAGCTGAGAGACCCTGCCTCAGTAAAGAAGGTGCAGAGCCGCTGAGTAAGACCCCTTATGTTAGCCTCAGGCTTACACATGCAGGAACGCACACACGCGTGTGCACACACACATACCCATATACACATGAGGAAAAATGAATAAAAACTAAACTAAAATAACAGCGACAATAAAAAGAATGGTCAAAGAAATGAGAGAAAATCAAGAGAGAATTTTATTCTGTCTAAAATGAGGGAGGCAGTGTGGCAATGTATGTGCAGATAAATATGGACTTCATTTGATCTAACAATGACTTCTAAATGTTAACAAGAGAAATCCTGTCTGTGTATACATCATTATAATATGTATTTTGCAGTATGTTTATAATAACAGCAAAAAATAGGAATAGCTTAAATACCAAAATGCCTCTTGGCCAAGAATGATTCAAAGTAGTCTTTCCATATGATGAAATAATATGTGTTCACGAGAAATGATGGCGTCTAGCTGTATCAACTAGCATCATCCACAATTTATAGTTAAAATTTTAGGGGGCTGGAGAGATGGCTCAGTGGTTGAGAGCACTGACTGCTCTTGTAGAGGACCCAGGTTCGATTCCAAGCTCCCACATGGCAGCTGGGAACCATCTTTAACTCCAGTTCCAGAGGAATCCAATGACTTCTGACTTCCTTGGCAATGTATGACATGGATGCACTCACACACATGCAGCCAATACACTAATACACATAAAATAATAAGTAAAATATTTAAAAATAAATAAACATTTAAGAGCAAGTTGTGGAGCAAGATATATAAAGTAGCCCACTTGTGTTATGTGCCTATTTTATTGGGGGTCGGGAGGAATGTGGAAGTCTCACACAACTCATCAGAACCTCCAATAACTAAATCCAGTAGGTCCATGTGTGGCTTGTCTTTGACTGGCATCTCTTGGCTTTTGACATTACTAACCTTTCCTGACTTCCTGTTCCTTGTCTTTCTCTGACCTTGGTCTCCTCAGCTGGAAAATGGCAGACTCAGTCCTGGAAGAACCCTTCAGAACTAGCAGATTGTTCAGGTCCTGCCCGCCACTAACGGGCAATTCTCCCTGGAATGGCACAGTCAGGGACCGAGTTTCCCTGGCCCCTGGTCCCCTGGAGCCCGCATAACTGTTCTGGAGTAAAGCCCTTCCCAGGGTCTCTGGGTACAAGGTTCCTCTCCTTGCCCACCTCTTCCACCCCTCTAGCAAAGTCGCCTAGCCATCCCCTCTCCCACGCCTTCTGTTCAGTCAAGAGGTTATTATTTTTTTAAGAGGTTATTTTTAACAGGATTGTGTATACCATGCTTAAATCCTGGCAAAATACCAGAGCTTTGGAGTAGATATTCAAGATGGAAATAGTCTCCCTCAACCACCCCCCTCTCAGAGCTTTTCCTTTTAAAGAGAGAAAACAAGTGTCCAAACTATGGACAGCCCTACGAGAAGGTCCTGAACACCAGCACCAAGGGACCCACCCAGCTGTGCTCACGGAGGTCAGGCTGGAGGCTGGGCCTGCTGTCAGCCCACAGTGAGCCCAGGGAGAGGATGATGCCTGCAGTTCCCATGAGCTTGGTGGGTCTAAAGCCCCTAGATCGGAATCATGGAGATTCCCTCCTTGGTCCCCCTTCCCAAAAAACAGGGGCTCTGAACCTGCAGGAGGAGCCTTTTAAGATATTCAGTAACTAGTTCAACTAGGAAAACAAACTCTGCCACCCTGAAACTTCCTCACTCTGCCTTCCAGAGGCCTACAGAACACACGCGGCCCCTCTTCTGTAGCGTTTATTCAGAGATTTGAAGGGGGTAATGGTGCGATTACAGAGCTCTGCTCTCGTGAGCCATCATCAGAAGTCCCTCCCTATTTCGCTGCACCTCTCCCCTGGGGATCCCCAAAATAGAATTTCCTCTCCAGGTGGCCTGACAGAGAAGGGAAGGACTATCTCCCCATTTTTGACCAACACCGAAAAGATTATACTTTTTTAAGGATTATGTCACATTGAGTTTCGTTTCTGTTGATTTGATAAAATATTATAACAAAAAGAAACTTAGGGGAAAGCAGGCTTAATTTTAGCTCCCGGTAGCAGGTTATAGACCATCAAGTGGGGACACCAAGGCAGCAGGTCCTTAGGGAGCTGGTCAGATCCAAGTCAAGAGCGGAGAGAGGACGAATGCATGGTGCCTGCCGGCTTGCTCTCAGCGTGACTTCCCCCCTCCTGTACAGTCCTGCCTGGGGAGTGGGCCCACCCAGTGGGCTGTGTCTTCCCACATCAGTTAACACTAAAGACAGTCCTCCATGACCACGCTGGCAGGCCAGCCCAACACAGGCGCTCCCCCATGGACACTCCCCTCCACGACCATCAACACAGGCGCTCCCCCACAGACACTCCCCTCCACGACCATCAACACAGGTGCTCCCCCACGGACACTCTCCTCCACGACCATCAGCACAGGCGCTCCCCCACGGACACTCCCCTCCATGACCATCAACACAGGCGCTCCCCCACGGACACTCTCCTCCACGACCATCAACACAGGCGCTCCCCCACGGACACTCCCCTCCACGACCACCAACACAGGGGCTCCCCCATGGACACTCCCCTCCACGACCATCAGCACAGGCCTCCCCCACGGACACTCTCCTCCACGACCATCAACACAGGCGCTCCCCCATGGACACTCTCCTCCACGACCACCAACACAGGCGCTCCCCCACGGACACTCTCCTCCACGACCACCAACACAGGCGCTCCCCCACGGACACTCCCCTCCACGACCACCAACACAGGGGCTCCCCCATGGACACTCCCCTCCACGACCATCAGCACAGGCCTCCCCCACGGACACTCTCCTCCACGACCACCAACACAGGCGCTCCCCCATGGACACTCTCCTCCACGACCACCAACACAGGCGCTCCCCCACGGACACTCTCCTCCACGACCACCAACACAGGCGCTCCCCCACGGACACTCCCCTCCACGACCACCAACACAGGGGCTCCCCCATGGACACTCCCCTCCACGACCATCAGCACAGGCCTCCCCCACGGACACTCTCCTCCACGACCATCAACACAGGCGCTCCCCCATGGACACTCTCCTCCACGACCACCAACACAGGCGCTCCCCCATGGACACTCTCCTCCACGACCACCAACACAGGCGCTCCCCCACGGACACTCTCCTCCACGACCACCAACACAGGCGCTCCCCCACGGACACTCCCCTCCACGACCATTAACACAGGCACTCCCCCACGGACACTCTCCTCCACGACCATCAACATGGGCACTCCCCCACAGACACTCTCCCCCATAGACACTCCCCTCCCAGTGATTCTAGGTTGTGTCCAGTTAATAAAGCTCAGCATCCCATTGACCATAAACCCTCCCTGGCCCCAGTGCTTGGAATTGAACCCAGGGCCCTGTAGGTGTGGGGCAAGCACTGTGTCGCTCAGCCATGCTGCATTCCTAACCTATAAGCCCATTCTCTTCATGCCACTACTCAGCATGCGTGATATAATTTGTGAATCCAGACCAAGCTGGCCATGTGACTGTCACTGTAGAGCGCCATCCATGTAATGGGACTAGGAGTGAAGAAGAATGGAGGGATTTGTATGGGTTACTTTGGACAGTGGAGGACACTGTGTTTCCTAGGGCAACTCAGAGACACCCAAGGATCAAGCAGGCCAAGTGGAGACCCAGTCCTAGTTACTTTCTAGTGTTGTGACCAAAATACTGACCAAAACCAACTTGGAAACTCCATTATCAAGGGAAGCCAGGGTAGGAACTCAGGGTAGGAACCTGGAGGCAGAAGCTGAGGCAGATACTAGCCCATACTCAACCTGCTTTTTTTTTTGGGGGGGGGGTATGTTTGAGACAGGGTCTCCCTGTAGTCTCAGCTGGTCTGGAACTCTGTGTAGAGCAGGTTGGCCTTAAACTTACAGAGATCCACCTCCCGAGTGCTGGGATTAAAGGTGTGTGCCACCACACCTGGCTTTCTGTGTGCTTTGATGCATCATCTTTTTCTAAATATATTTTACTTATTATTTTAATTTTATGTGTACGAGTGTATTGCCTATATCAGTGTCATACAATGCCCACAGAAGTCAGGAGAGGGAATTGGATCCCCTGGAACTGGAGTTACAAGCAGTTGTTAGCTGCCATGTGGGTGCTGGGATTCGAACCTGGGTTCTCTGCAAGAGCAGCCAGTGCCCTTAACCACTAAGCCAACTCTCCAGCCCTATCAACCTGCTTTCTTATACAACCCAGGACCACCTGCCCAGGGGTGACATCACCCACAGTGGGCTGGGTCCTCCCACATCACTCAATAATCAAGAAAATGCCTCACAGCCCTGGCCACAGGTGAATCTGCAGAGATAATTCCTCATGGAGATTCCCTCTGCCCAGGTATGTCAAGGTGACAACAGAAGCTGTCCATCAGAGACGCTGAGTCTGTAGTGACACCACTTGGTGTGCTTGTGTAGGCTGTCTCCAACACCCTTGGCCACCCGAGAATAAAGTGGAGATTCTAGAAGGAACCAACCATTGCACCAGAAGTCATGGCAGGAGTTACAGGACTTTCTGTGGGATTTCGGTATGAACACAGCCTCTGTTTCTAGTGAGGGGAAATGTGCTCAGGGTTGGAGCCTGCTCTAGAAGGGCACAGCCATGCCATGATGTATCACATCAGGTGAAGGGCTAGCCAAGGGTACCTGCTTCCCAAGACTCCCCCTACATGTGGGGGTGGAAGCACCCTCTGCTGGATGGAGTCTTCCTCCCAAATGTGGTCAAGTAACCAAAATACATGACAGGATGTACACTACCTTGGAGGGTCCCAGGAGAACCCTGGTCGAGGGGCTGGGAATGTAGCTCTGTTGGAAGATGCTCGCCTAGCATGCACGAAGCCCTGAGTTGGAACCGCATGCAGCACCATATAAAGCTAGGTATGGAAACTGGGTATGGTGCTCGCTCCAGATGTGAAGGAAGATTAGAAGTTCAAGGTCAGGGCCAGAGAGATGGTTTACTGGGTTAGAATACTTGTTGGGTTAGCCTGAGGATCTGAGTTCAGATCCTCATAAAAAATGAGGTATGGCCACACATGCATCTATAATTCCAGCACTGTCGAAGGTAGAGACTGGAGAATTGCTGCGGTTTTCTGGCTTCCAGACTAGCTCCAAGTTCAGTAAGAGACCATAGCTCCAAGAAATAAGGTGACAGAGCAGGACCCCTGACACCCTCCTCCTTGGGCCTCTGTATACACGAACACACACACACACACACACACACACACACATGCGTGTGCGTGCACGTGCGGGTACATGGCAAATTCAAGGCCAGCCTGGGTTACATGAGACCCTGTCCCATAATGAATAAAAATAAAGAAGAACCCTGGTCAGGTGGGGGCACAGCCATCACTGTCACTACACAAACCTTTGAGAACAAGACATTAGCTCTGAGGCAAGGGCCACCACAGTCGGGTGGCCTGAGTATGTGGGAAGGTCATGCTGTGAGACCCAGCAGCTTCCTGGCCTTTGACGCAGAGTTCTGGTGTGAGGACAGGACTCGCAAGCAGCTTCTCAGTCGTTCCTGAGCCTCCAGCTTCCTGAGTTAGAGCAAAGTGGCTCACACTAGCCAGAGCAAGCCATAGGGAGCATAGGGAGCCTGGCCGAGGCTGAGGGAGTCTTGCTGGGCTCCCATGAGGCCAGCCTGCTGTCAGCTCTGCCTCTGACCTGCCACTCCCTACCGAGAAGGCATGGCTGATACCAAAACTAGGAGGGGATGAAGGGAGGTGAAGGAAACCGACAGTTATTGAGCAACATGGCGTGCCAAGATTTCCTGTGCCTTATCTCATTTCATCTCTACAACAATCAGGGAGGTAGGAGGTATTCTTAGCCCTCTTTACATGCATACATTCAACATTTAGTGAGTGCCTTTTAAGTGTCAAGTTCTGCTAGCAGTGAGGGAAGCTGACTAGACGACAGACAGCCGTCCCTGCCTTCATGGAGGTCCCACCCCAGTGGAGACACAGGCAGAGAAAGAAGACAGATAAAAAGACTGTGGGCCACTCCACAGCCAGCAGCATTTGGGAAGAGGAGGGGGAAGCATGAGGAGCTGCGTTTCACACGGTTGGGGAATCAGTAAAAGCCCAAGGCCACAAAAAGTCAACCCTGGCTTCTAGCACAGACAGCTCAGACAGACCATAGAGCTCGTGCTGGGAGTCTGGAGCCGCTAGACACACTGTTCCGACCGTTCAGATACTTGCTGCAGTGGGTTTCTAAGTGTGGAGAGAAAGGGAGTACCTAGGAGACAGAATGGCTGGGCTCAAAACATTGCCTGGCTGCAGGCAGCATAAGGGCCTTCATGAATTTTGAGTGAGAACAGAGTATATATTTGTCCAGTTAGCCACATTCAGCTGGGTACGTGGAAGAAGAGCGGGTGGGTAGGTGGAAGGAAGGGCGGGTGGGTAGGTGGAAGAGGGCAGGTGGGTAGGTGGAAGGAAGGGCGGGTGGGTAGGTGGAAGAAGGGCGGGTGGGTAGGTGGAAGAAGGGCGGGTGGGTAGGTGGAAGAAAGGGCAGGTGGGTAGGCAGGTGAATTTATCTAGTTCCACTTCACCAGGAGAGAGAGAGAGCAAGAAGCTGAGGCTGGAGGCAAGGGGACGATTTGTTTACAGATTCGGAATTGGAGGTGCTAAGAACTGCAATGAGAGCTCGAGGAAGAGGTGAAGGGCAGATGAGAAGATGGCAGAGGAGCCCCGAGTGTTGAGGACGAAGGATCTAGCTAGAAGAGTGGGCGAGCTATGGGTTATGATGTGGACAGGCACAGGTGGCAGCAGACGGAGAAACTAGAGAGAGCTTTGTTATCCAGCCATATCGACCTTCTCTAGCACATAATCAGGAGTAAGTAGCTGAAATAGGGCAGAGAGAAGACCCCACGAGCACAGGAGGTCAGGGCTCGGCCTTGATGCTTCACACTTTCTAGGGCCAAAGGGAAACTTCTTTCTCCTGGTTCCCACTTTCTGAAGAAGGAGGTACTGAAAGTACTGAGACTGATGACAGTTGCTTTTAGAGTTTCTCTCTCCCTCCCTCCCTCCCTCCCTCCTTCCTTCTTGAGCTTAGAGCCAAGAGGAGACACACCTGTTAAGGAAGGGGTCATGGAATTACAAACACAGGAGTCATTGTTGCTTTGTGGTCACAGAGTCAAGGCTGAGAGGAAGCTCAGGAAGGAGAGGGATATGAATGACTATCAGAATGAGCGGCCTCTGCTATAACGTGGAAGATGTTGAGTCTCATATGGGACTAGAAGGCCCTCTGGGCATCACAGAGGCAAGATGGGCTGGGAATTGCTTATCTCAGGACACTTGTCCCTACCAGGATTGGCAGTGGCATGTCTTGGGGAACCGTTATGTGTCTAGAACAACCTAGAGCACGTCACTAGTCCTGGATAAACAGTCACAGGGTGCAGATTCCAGCCGGAAATGGGGGAGTTCAGGAGAGGAGCTATGGAGGAGGAAATCAAATGCTGTAGCCCCATAGTTTATGATTGTGACAGGCCCTGTCCCATGTGCAGGGCCTGTTGTAGCTGTTCATTCTTTGCAATGTCCTAGGTGCTGTTCTAAATACTAGGCATGCCATGCTGAGCGGGCTGGATGAGGGTGTAGGTCAGTGGTAGTGCATGTTGCTTGGGTTATGTGAGATTCTGGGTCCTACCCTGAAGTGGGGGAGAAGGAAGGAAAAGGAGGAGGGGGGAGGGAAATGGACAGCCAATCTCTCATGAATTCAGAAATAGACCCTTGTGGGTTTGCAGGGCTGGGTGGAGGTGGAGGTGTGGAGGCTGAGGTAGCAGGAGCCACACCTGTGTTCACACAGTGGCTTGAGCTCTGACTGTAGGACAGTCCTCTCTACACGTCATGAGGCATCTAGCTGTCAGAGGTTTGACCCATTCAATTTAGCAACTGGTCTACTAGTGTTGTGAGACAAATAAGTCTGTCCCTGCACCCTCACCCAAAGTTAGCCACAATGCTGGACCTAAGAAGGCAGCTAGAGGACTTTTCTTAGGAAACAGAATCCCCAAGGGATCCTGCATGCGGCAGTCCCAAGAGCAGCCTGCCTTCGTTCATTGCCACCTGGGGCACGGATGCAGTGTGCTGCAACCCAGCAGACTGTGATATAATCTAGTCTCCCGGGTGCAGGAGCTCCCACCTTTCCTGGTCAGCGCAGGGTGCCCACCCTTCCTTCTTCCTGCAGAGACACCATGAAGCCCTCTTCAAGGCCCTCCTGGCAGTGGATCCCGTATACCTTGTCCACTGAAAACTGAGAAGAGGCCTGGGTGTAGAATAAGGGCACCGGGCTCACTTCTTTTGTGGTTAGCCCAGCTGCCTGAGAGCTGTCTGGGGTGAGATGGTCCAGGCGCAGTTGGGTACAGGAGTCCTGAGCTCCCCGTCTGGGTCCGTTTAGCAGCCACCAGCTCAGCACAGGAGGCCATGTGTCTGGAATTTATTTGAACACTCACCATCTCCAGCCTTTTACAATCCAGGGATTGTAGGCGATGCAGGGTTGCAAAGTAGATGGCACTTGGCAAGGACTGCCCTTGTGCCCTCCAAGACCCCTGGCCTGGAGCCCTCCTGAAGGTAGAATGTCCCACCTGACAGGACACCACCTGCTCACTTCCCAGCAGAGGAAAATGGAAACAGCAGAGACCCCCTTTCTCCGGAATCCTGTGGAGCACCCGTGTTCTGTGGAATCCTGTCGTAGACTCGGCGAGCAGAACATCCGTGTTCTCTGGAACATGGATGTGTTCAGTAGAGCCCCCGTGTTCTGTGGAATCCTGTCATAGGCTCAGCGAGTGGAACATCCTTGTTCTCTGGAACATGGATGTGTTCAGTAGAGGACCCGTGTTCTGTGGAATCCTGTTGTAGGCCCGGCGAGTAGGGCATCTGTGTTGGTTCCTGACTTTGCTGGAGCAGGATCCTCTTTCATGGCTCTAGAGGCCAGAACCTCTGGGCTGAAATCAATGTCGAGTAGTCATGCTCCCTGCGTGAATTAAGGAATTACCTGCCGTCTCCTCCTCCAGTCCCTGGTGAGTCAAATTCCTTGCCCTGTGGTCACTCTGCTTGGCTACTGTAGTCATGTTGTCTTTACTCCTGGGCACCGTGAAGCCCCCTCTGCCTCTCATCTAGAACCACTTCTGAGCACAGCAGGGACCTGCCCAGCTGAGTCAGGACAGCCGCCCGTCTCTGCCCTGCTTCATGACGTCTGTGCTCTACCAGAGCAGCACGGGCAGTAAGCAGCCAACGAGCAAACGACTTCACAAACTAGAATGAGGTGAATTGTACAGAGGGAAGGAAGGGAGCCTGGGCAGGAAGGAGAGCAGCTTTAGTGGTGAGCAGGCTGGTCAGGGTTGGCCTTGTGGGAGCTGAACAGGGCTGAGATCGGAATAAAGATTGGAAGGAGGGAAGAGGTGAGCTCAGTGCGTATCTGGAGGAAGAGCATTCCAGGCTGAAGAAACAGTTCAAGATAAGATCCTTGGGCAACAGGGAGTGTGGCCATGGCACCGGGGAGACAAGGTCAGAAAGGAAGCTGAGACCTGTGGGCCATTCAAGGTCTCTGGATGGGATACGAAGGCGCCATGCATATGGACAGGTTGATCTTTGAGGAAAAGACTCGATCACCTTTGTTAAGAGGAATAGAGGAGGGTGTACATCAGATACGGATGCAGGTGGCTTTGTAGACCTGGGGGAAGGCAGATCTCAGACCTCACATAGGAAATATCACCTGCTACGCCGGGCCCATGGCAGTAAACAAAAGACACCGCTCTGTATTCAAATGGAGCTCAGGTTCTCCATATAACAATAAATAAAGACCCGTAGGAGAGAAGCAGCGAACAAGACAACTTCACATAGCAATCCATCCTGTGAGATGATGTAACAGAGAGTGACTGGGAGAAGTGGGGGGAAGCCCACCGAGATGGGAGTGTGAGAGGCCTGAGGAGGAGGAGCCATTAGAGCACACGATGCCGGCCCTGAGAAAGCTGTCTGACTAGCCAGAGGCCAGTGAGCACCGCAAGAAAGGAAGCCCTAAGGGGAGCAGCCGAGGCTGGGAGAAGACTCCGGTCAGAGGACGTTGGTGGCGGAGGGCCACTCAAGCTTTGAGAGCAGGGCCAGAGTGCAAGCTGGTCATCTGCCATTACAGTAGTGAAACGACACTGAGGACCTGAGTGATAGTGGGTGGAGACAGTAATTGGGCAAATTCAGAATATGTTTAGAGATGGTATTAACAGGGTTTGCTGGAGAGTTGGATGAGCAACAGCCAAGAAAAAGAGATGAGTCAAGAATGACTGGAAGGGATGCTGCCCAGCTGGCAAGAGAAAGGTTTATTTGTAAAATAGGTGTTCCTCATTGTAGAATGTGAGGATCTGGGCAACTGGGATTGCAAAAGGAAAAAGAGTGACACCCAGCTTGGGGCTTCATCAGTGGCATTAGGCTGCCCCCCTCCCCATGTCAGAACGCTCTATGGTGCCTGGTGGCCACTTATGGTCATCAATGACCTATCCGTCCACCTACCCTGCCACAGCCGTGTCCAAACTTGAGCTGAACCCATCCAACCCCTTTCCCTACTTGTGCTTTGGAGTAGCTCAGCACAACAGCCTGATGATACACAAGTGCCCACCCGCCTTGGTGCCACCGTGGCCTCACAGTCCCAGCTTCTTGGGATCCTTGTACCTGGTTGGCTTTTTTTTTTTTTTGGTATTTTCAAGACAGGGTCTCCCTTTAAGTCCCAGCTGGCCTGGAGCTCACTCTGTAGACCAGGCTGGCCTTGAACTCACAAAGATCCACCTGCCTCTGCCTCACAAGTGCTAGGATTAAAGGCGTGCGCCAGCACACCTGGCATGGCTTCTAGACCTTTACCATTTGTAGGTCGACACTCCCACAGCCCAGAGATGTTCCAGAGATGAATCTGTCTGGCAGCACCCCTCCGGTTCTCCCTCACGTCATTCCAGCATTTCCCAGGGCAAACACATCCACATCCTGCTGTCTGCATTCCTCCCTGTTTTACATCTGTACCTGTCCCCCACCTGGGGAACTTCATCCATTGTCACCTTCTGTCCCCTGCACAGCTTTGCACATCCTGCTTGTCTCCTTCCTATCTGACCTCGCTCTCCAGTGTCCACGTCTTCTGTCCTCTCCTCCCTACCAGTTACATCTCTCTCTTCATCATCATCTTGTTTCTCTCTCTCTTTCAACCTCCCCCCCCCCAAGTTCTTACAGTTCTGGTTCTGTCCTTATCCATTCCCCAACAGTGTGTTTCCCTAGGGTTCCAGTTACTTTTGTATATTCCCAAAAGCTACGCAGTAAGAATGTGGTTTATAAATAGGGCTGGCCGTGAAGTTACTATGAGGATTAAATACGATAATGCACATGGAGCGCTCAGCACAGGGCCGGGAACACAGGAAGAGCTTAGGAACTATCTGCTGTTACCATGTTTCGGTGTGTCTGTTGTATATTTCACAACCGCCCCTGTGCTTGGCTGCCTCACCCATGATCCACAAGGGCAGGGACCAAGTCCTTTACTGTAATATTCCCAGTGACTAGCATAGTATCTGGAGTAAGGTGAGACCTACTATGTACTGGAGAGATAGGTTCTGGACTCTGGAAACTGGGACTGAGCCTTTGGGCTATGGATTATGTGACAACTGCTGGGCAGCCTGGCCTTCGTTCAGGTTATCTGGGTAGAAGTGACTGCCTGGAGGACTGTTCTCTCCTGCACCTCCCTACAGCTCTCCCTCCTCCTCTCCCTCCTCCTCCACACTAAGTACAGGCTGTCAGCAGAGTTACTAGGAGCCTGTCAGCAGAAACCCAGGCACTGCCCCTGGAGGGCCTCTCACACAGTCTCTCCTCTCCTCCTTCAGCACTGGCCTCTCTGCCTGTCATACATGTCAGGCTATGGCTCCAGCCTGTCTGGACACAGATGTGGCCACAGTCCCTAAGCAAGATAGTCGCTGGCAGCATTTCAGACGTGGGGAGTGGGTGGTAGCTCTGAATGGTGCAGATATCACTGAAACCCAGTCCTTTGGAATAGGGGAGTCCATGAGAAGTTGGGAAGATAGCTGTCAGTAAACAGCTTGTCTTGCAAGTATGACAGCCTGAGTTCGATCCCCAGAACCCATGTTAAAAAGCTAAGTGTGGTGGCACAGCTTGTAATCCCAGCACTGGGGAGGCAGACAGGCAGATCCGAGAGGTTCGCTGGCCAGCCAGTCAGTCCAGTCTCTTTGCCAGGCTAAGGCTTCTGGCCAATAAGAGATCCTAGCTCAAAAAACAAAGTGGGGCCTAGAGAGATGGCTCAGTGGTTAAGAGAAATTGCTGCTCTTACAGAGGACTTGGGTTCAGTTCCCAGCACTTTTTTTTTTTTTTTTTTTTTTTTGTAAACTTTAAAAAATTTATTTAGCCGGGCGTGGCTGGCACACGCCTTTAATCCTTCAGCACTCGGGAGGCAGAGGCCAAGCGGACTCTTTAGTGAGTTCCAAGGCCAGCCTGGTCTACAGAGTGTTCCAGCTAACAGCTGGGGCTACAGGGGGACCCTGTTCTCGCAAAAAGACCAAAAAAAAAAAAATTTTTTTATTTTAGAACTAAAAAAAAATTATTTTTTTTTATTTTTATTTTTTTACGTGTGTGAATATTACTGTCTGCATGTAGGTTGATGGTGCACCATGTTGTGCAATCCTCGGA